>PVJA010053640.1:0-11868 GCA_004027025.1 Myocastor coypus
AAAAAAAAAAAAAAGCTGTTGATTTAAACCTTTTACAGCTCAGCATACTAATCTAGCTTTACGTTTTATGCCTCATGGTTAAACTTTTCTGTTGAGTGGTTAAGGGCAAGTTAAAGCAAGACCTATATAAAAAAAACATGTAACTTTTTTATCTCCCAAGGTCAGTTAAATCCCCTCAGGATTTAGTTTGAAACCATGTACAGTGCTTTGTAGAACCGTTATCAGTGTCAGCAGTCTGGATGAGTCATGGCCAATGCTTGACCATTTTGCTCTTTGTGAAAACCCAAGAGAATATTTTCTCTCTTGGTGACTCTCTTTAGGCACACTATATATCATCAGTCCCTTTCCTCTGTGACCCCATAATCTCCTTGAACAGAAAATTTGGGAAATCACTGAGTTATAGGATGTTACAGCACAGGTTCTTTTATGTCCTGAGTCCTCACTGATCTTGAAGGCCTAGGGCCAAAATATTGGCAATCTTTGTAGCCTTTCTTTTTCTCTAATTTTTTGGTTTGAAAACTTAGGTTCTTAACCCTCCAGAAGTGAAGCCTTGTGATACTATTACTCTATAACATAAGTACTTGAGCTTAACATCACTGTCTCTGAATATCAAGCATCTTATGCTTAACTTGGAATCAATAATTTTGCATGTATCATTGATATTTTAATAAATCCCTACACAATGTGATAAAAGCAGTCACACAGTTTTACACAGGCATTTAGAAATCTAAGTATATATAAAATTATAGCAGGTCAATCCTTTGGCATTTTTTCTAGTCTCTTACTGTCATTTAATACCCTTTTTGTTTTCTTGTAAACCAATCACTTACTTGAGAGAGAGTATAGCAGTAACTGAAATTACATTAGAAGCAGCACACATCAAAAAGACAAGAATAACAGGCATTGCCCTCTGTGGGTCTCTGGGGTCCTGTGATATGCTCCTGGTGCACTTGAAGCCACAACTGGAGCTTTTGGAGCTCCATGTGCAGTTGGTAGTTTTCCCCTGCAGAGGTGACCTGTGGCATGAGCGCACCCTCTTTGTCTATTTCTGCCATTAGTTCTCTGGCTTGGTCTCCCTTGTTCCCTAGAGGATTCTCAGAGGAATAGCTTGAGTAGCCACTGGCACCGACATCCTCAGGTGATGACTGCGCTTTTCTTCCTGGAAGGTTCCTTCTTCTGACATGAAAGAGAAGCAGGAGAGAAGGTTTGGCCACACCAGCAAACTAAAAGATTTTAATGTATATTAAGAATCTGTATTAACATTATTCATCTGTGTAACAGTATCCAGTCTTTCACGGGTGAAAGTTATTACAAATATGCCCATTTTCATACTGAACATCAAACTTCCTTTGTACAATGTTGCTTATCTTTGTTTTTAAAAAATAAACAAACCTCATTTTTGTTCAGTGATTAGCTGGTCACTTTTGTATGGTTTAGAACTTAAGTAATGTGCAAATTATCCTTTTTAAAAATATATTTGTTACAGGGTCTCACCACACAGTTCAGATTCATAGTGATCTACCTGTTTTCAGCCTCCCTATTGCTGGGATTACAGGTGTGTGCCACCACGCCCAGTTTCACTGCATGGCTCAGTGCACCCCAAGGGACAGGGCCAAGTAAACTGAACTATGGCACTGATCCTTCTATTTTTATTAGCAGCAAAATAATTTGTTAAAATCTAATTTTATTTTATTTTTCTTGTTTCAGAACTTTTTTGTTTGTTTATTTATTTATTTATTTTTATGGCCGGCTCAGCCTGCCCTGAGGGCAGGGCTGGCACAGCATGTGGTGCCGGGGATCGAACCATGGTCCCTGCAGCCGCCTAAGCTTTCCTAAGCAGGCGCTTTAGACCGCTGAGCCATCCTGCCGGGCCCCTAAAATCTAATTTTAAAAGAAGGGTTCAGCTTCTATTAAGTCATATAATCATACTGGACAATTTCCAAAAACTATTAATCAGTCCTTTTCTAAGTGTCAGTGTATGTCCTAAAACTTCAACTAAGTTTATAAAATTTAGGACTGGCAAGATAACTCAGCAGGGCCCGGCAGGATGGCTCAGTGGTCTAAAGCCCCTGCTTAGGAAAGCTTGGGCGGCTGCAGGGACCGTGGTTCCATCCCTGGCACCACATGCTGCACCAGCGCGGCCCTCAGGGCAGGCTGAGCCGGCCATAAAAAAACAAACAAACAAAAGTTCTCAAACAAGAAAAAATAAAATAAAAAATTAAAAAATATTTTTAAAAAAGATAACTCAGCAGACTAAGCCCCTAGTTTTGATCCACATGCCACACCAGCCTCCTCCCCTCGGCTCAATGAGCTGGCCACTGAGACTCAGTGTGGTGGCTCACGCCTGTAATCCCAGCACTGTGGAGGTAAAAACAGGAGGATCACTACAAAGTAGCAAGTCTTACCTGAGTAGTTATTCCTTTTCTTGGTACTTTTTTGTTGTTTAAAGGTGTAATTTTAGCCAGATGTGGTGGCATACGTCTATAATCCCAGAACCTGGGAGGCTGAGGCAGGAGGATCAGTGTGAGTTCGAGACCAGCCCGGGCTACAAAAGTGAGCTCAAGGCCAGCCTGAATTGCATAGTGAGACCCTGTCTCAAAAAGACAAAAAAAAAAAAGTGTAATTTTTTAAAATAAATAAGTCCTTTATTGCTCAGCCCAAGAGAAGCAAGAACCCTTGGAGGGAAGAGGCAGGGAGACAGAATTTAGGGGTTGGGTTGGGCATGGCGCCTCTATGGGCAGTATGGTGTCCTAACAGCGCTGATTGGGGAGGTTTGGCACTCAGAGGAAAAACAAAAGAGGAATTGAGGTTAATCAGGGGGAAGAAGACAGAAGTTAGTCTAGAAGCGGCTCATCCTTGGGCTTGGGTCCCTTCACCATGCTGACTCACCACCATGATGACTTTACAGACTTTCCTATGGGTGCCAACCCATCACTTCTCCCTTCCGCTCCCATCCACTTGCCATCTGTCAAGAGGCTGCTCCCAAGCCCAGCTGCCCAATATGGGTCAGGGTTCTTGGATGTGGCCTGTGTCATCTGGCTTTCCACGGTTCCAGCCTTTAGCTCTCCTCCTTTCCCTGCCATCTTAAGTTTCCTTCTGATGGTTTCCTCACCCCCATGCCTGCATGTGGCTGAGGGCCGGTGCTATGTTGGCCTGAAGATCTCTATTATGGAGCAAGTTTTGCACATGCAGCTGGGAATGTTGGGGAGGCTCATGATTTCATGCTACTTTTCAGAAGTTATCTGTGTCCTGAGCAGAAATCCTGCTCTCACTTCCATTCAGAGCTTCCATGGGGAGGGTCAGGAGCAAGAAAGGGCTGATCTCCCCAACCATGAGGTACATGAAGCTGGCAGTGGCCTGGGGTCCCACCCAGGTGCTGGCTGTCCTGTCAACCTCATCCAGGGTGAATGGGCTTCCTGCAGGCTCTTCTTCCTTTTAGTGTGTCCTGCCATCCCAATGAAGGACACAATAGCAAGGCACATCAGGAACTCCCCATTTGTGTCAGGCTTTCCTACATCAACACCAGAGTGGGCAAGTCAGGGGTGGCTGATGGGATCTTTTGATGGTGGGCAGCATTTCTCACTGGCTCTGAAAGTCTTCACTGCTCTGCCACCATGGCCTATGTCCTCTGGCCAAGCCTGTGTGAATTCTGCAGTGCTAGAGCAAACATGGGCCAGGCCACTGGGCAGACCATCGCTCACCACTGTGATTGTCCATGTCTGCCACTCTTATTTTCTGGTTTTGGCCACGCAGTTTATATGAGTATATTTTTTTTCTCTCATATTTTCCTCACAACTTTTTTTCTTGCCTACATTTACAGCTTACCCATGTTGGCCTTTAAGCAGCACTATGGCACATCACAGAGCTGCAAAGACCCCAGTCCTCTCCATCATCCCTTTCTTCCTCTCTCCTGACATCACTGCTGCACCGCACCCTGATCCCGCACCACAGCCCCTGAGCGCACTATTCCTGCTATTCACTGGAACAAAGGGTTATTTGGTAGGTCAATCACAGGTAAGAAAAATGAAGTATTTTATTTTGCCATTATTACTCCTTTTTACTGCTTTTTTCATTTTGTCCAAGTTTCTTTCTTTTAATGTTGATATAATACATGTAGATATTAGTCAAGAAAAAATTAAAAAGCACTCTTCTTACTTATTTTTTATAATTTTATTTTGAAGAGTAAAAACAAAAGCAAGAAAAACTAAAACAAACGCAGAAGCAGAGTAACACAACAAAACAGACATTACAGATTTTCAAATCAAGAATAACTGATTAACAATGGTTGAGGGGGCCCAGCGGGATGGCTCAGTGGTCTAAAGCGCCTGCTTGGGGAAGCTTGGGCGTCTTCAGGGACCGCGGTTTGATCCCCAGCACCACATGCTGCGCCAGCTCTGCCCTTGGGGTGGGCTGAGCCGGCCATAAAAATGAGTGAATAAACAAAGGTTCTGAAACAAGAAAATTAATAAATAAATAAAATTTTTTTTAAAAAAAAACAATGGTTGAGGGCTGGTGAGATAGCTCAGTGGTCTAAAGCACCTACATAGGCATGCTTAGGCAACCCCAGAGACCGCAGTTCGATCCCCAGCACCACATGCTGTGCCAACCCCACTCCCAGGGCAGGCTGAGCCAGCTCTAACATAAATAAATAAATAAAGTTTTAAAAATGTTTTAAAAAATGGTTGATATATTATCTATTTTTATTGTCTTATCTGTTGCTCAGATTAATAGATATAGTTATGCAAGATTAGACATATGATTGAATATTTCTGCATGCTTTCAATAAATCTTATATTTTGGTTCTTGTCTCTCTTTTTCTTTTATTATCTTTTGCTACCAAATTTATTTTAAAGAGAGTATAGTAATAATTGATATGGCATTAGAAATAGTACACATTTAGAAAACCAAAAAGATAAAATTCCATGATAAAATAATTAGAGCAATAATGAATACACTGTGTATCACAATCTTTTTTTTTTTTTTTTTTTTTTTTAGTATATTTGTTACAGGGTCTCATTACACAGCTTGGACTCATACTTATCCTCCTGTTCTGAACCTCCTCAGCACTGGGATTACAGGCAAGCACCACCATTCTCAGTCTCTCTGTGTATCATAATTTTAAATGATCAAAGTGTTACTGAGAGTACAAGTCAAAAACTCTTACAAACAAGAAACAAATAGATACTAGCACAAAACTTTCTTTTCAATGAACAATAAATAAAGCAAATTACCACTTTTTCCTGAGACAGGGTTTCACTATGTAGCCCAGACTGGCCTAGAAATTGCATGGATCCTCTTGCCTCAGCCTCCCAAGTTCTGGGATTACAGATGTACACCACCACACCCAGCCCAGCTCATATTTTTAAAGTAATGAGGCAGGTAATTTAGGGAATTCTTACTTCCTATTTGTTTTCCATGTTGTTCTCTCTCTCTCTCTCTCTCTCTCTCTCTCTCTCTCCATATGTATGTGTATGTGTTTGAGTTTCTCCTATAAGAGAAACTACGTGATGTTTAAGCTATGTATCTGACTGATTTCATTTAACATGTTCCAAGTTGCATCCATTTGTTTACAAATGTCTCAAGTTTATACTTCTCTATGACAGAGTAGTACTCCACTGGGTACAAATACCAGACTTTTGTTATCCATTCATCCACTGAAGGCCATATATGCTGCTTCCAAAATCTAGCTATTACAAGTTGTGCCACTATAAACACTGATAGGTAATATTATGTCTGTTTCATGAAGATACCTGGAAAGGGAATAGCCAGGTCAAATGGAATGTCTATTTTTAGTTTTTTGAGAAATCACCACATCAATTTCCCTAGTGACTACATAAATTTACATTCCCACCAACAATGTAGAACTCCTTCCCCCACACACACATCCTCACCAGCATTTGTCATTATTAGAATTTTTGATGGCAGCCCATTTTTCCTGAGCAAAATGATAGCTCAACATACTTAGTTTGAGTTTCTCTGAAGGTCAGCAATGTTGAATTTTTTTTCATGTATTTGATGGCTATTTGTACTTCTGTGAAGTGCCTATTCATTTCAGTTGTTTTTTTTAAAATTAGTTCTTTAAATTTGAAGGGTTTTAATGTTTAATGTCTTTATATATTCTAGATATTAGTTCTCTGTCTGAGGAATAATTGGCAAATTTCCTCCTGCCTTTTTTTTTTTTTTTCTTGTTTCAGAACTTTTGTTATTTTTATGGCCGGCTCAGCCTGCCCTGAGGGCAGGGCTGGTGCAGCATGTGGTGCCAGGGATCGAACCGCGCTCCCTGCAGCCACCTAAGCTTTCCTAAGCAGGTGCTTTAGACCACTGAGCCACCCTGCCGGGCCCCTCCTCCTGCTTTTTAAGGTGTATCTTCACTCTGTTGGTGTTCAGAAAGTCCTTACATGTGTTTATTTATGTCTCTAAGAGTCTTATCTATTTTATCTTTCAGCAGATTGTTTGTTTTAATATTTAGATCTTTCATCAATTTTGATTTTAGTTGAGTACATGGTCAGATATGAATCCAGACTCAGTTTTCTTTATGTGGATATCCAATTTTCCCAGCCCTGTTTATTAAGCAGTCTATTTTTCCTCGAGTGTACATTCTTTTTATTTTTTAAAGAGAGTGCAAAATAGTTTTAAAACAAAAAATTACAAATGATACAGGATTTCACTATGTGTAACAATATGAATTTCACTATATTTCTTATATTGTAGTGTTGTCTTCAAATTGATTGTTCATACTGCCAGATATATGCATGCAAAATTGCAATAAGAAATTAAGAAGAAACAAAAAGGAAAGAGAATTGAAAAGAGAAGAAAAAAAATAAAGTTTAGCTGCTCTTTTCCATAGACCAGCAGAAATGCACAGTACAGTTGTCCAAACCATCGTGCTTACATACATAGGTATCTCTTTCCTCCACTCGCTCCCCTCTCTTTCTCCTGAACTCAATAATTCCTTCCTTTGAAACATGTTCATTCCCTTTGCCCAGTACAGTGCATGTTTTATGACCTCTGTGTCAAAGATTAAATAGCTGAATGTGCCTGGTGTGGTTTCTACAGCTTCTATTCTGTTCTGCAGTAGCTTTGCAAAATAACTTCCAACCTTAGATTATAATGCATCTTGCTTTGCTTTTGTTATTTGAGGTTGCTTTTGCTATTCTGGGTCTCTTCTGTGTGAATTTTAGGAACTTTTTCTAGCTCTGTGAATAATGTTGGTATTTTGATTGAGATTGTTTTTTAAAAATGAGGAACAGTTCATAAATTTGCATGTCCTCCTTGTGCAGGGTTCAGGCTAATCTCTGAATCCTTCCAGGCTTAGTGCATGCACTGCTGAAGCAAGCACCCATCAGAGTTTCTGAGCTAAAATATTTTTCTTTGCTCTTATGAATTTCATTTAGCAGTTCTTGTGTAGCATATATATTGGCACAAATTCCAACAGTTTTTGTTATACTGAAATTCTTTATTTTTGTTTCATATTAAAAGTATAATTTCACACAGATTTATATTATCTTTTAAATTAAACTGTTTTAAAGTTTATCATAATGTATTTAGCCCATAACCTACTAACAGGTCTTTAAATAGTCAATGTAACAATTTTGAGCATTGTCAACTGTTGTGGATTTCTCTGGAAACTAATTTTCCAGCATTTATGTCTTTAATTCTTGGATAAATTCTTAGAAGTAAAAGTGAGGCAAAATTTCAAGCCACGCTTGTTGACACACACTTGCAATCCCAATTATTCAGGAGGCTGAGGCGGGAGGATTTAAAATTTGAGACCAGATTGGGCAATTTAGCAAGACTCTATCTCAAACTAACATTAAATAGTAAAATAAAATAAGATAGGATAGGATAATATAAAACACAGTGGTGTGGATGTAGTTCATTGGTAGAGTACTCACTTGGTATGCAAAAGGCCTTAGGTTCAATCCCTGTACCACCATAAAGGGGCAGGAGATTATTTGACTGGAACAGAATTCTAGGTTAATATTTTTCTATTTGGACTGTTTAAATGTTTCACTGTATTCCATTCTTTCTTGCATGGTTCTTAAAAAGAATCCCTATGAAATCCTTATTTTTGCCTCTATAACATTTTCCTTTTGGCTTCTTTTGAGAGTTTCTTCATGTTTTTGATTTTCTGTAGTTTGTAAATTATATGCATAGGTATAGATATTAGGGAGAGGGGCTAATCCTGCTTGGTGTTTCCTAAGCTTCCTGAATGTTAAATTAATTTGGTCATTCACTTTTGAAAATTATGAGCCATTATTTCTTTTGGTATTTGTGTGTGTGTGTGTGTGTGTGTGTGTGTGTGTGTGTGTGTTCCTTCTTGCTTTTGTTCTCATTGTCATTATGCACATATTTTGCCTTCTGAAATTGTCCCACAGTTCCTAGATATTCTGTTCTGTGTTTTTCACTACCAGTCCCAGGACTGGGGATTGAGCCCTGGGCCTCTTCATTGAACTATACCCCCCAGTCCTTTGTTAATTTTTAAATTTTGCGGCAAGGTCTTGATAAGTCACCAAATTGCCTCGGCAGGGCTGGGGGAATTTGTGATCCTCTGGCCCAGCTTCCCAAAGCTCAGAGATTACAGGCCTTCCTTACCACACTGAGCTCAATCATTTTTATTTTTGCTTTTGGTTTGGAAAATTTGTTTTCACATATCTTGAGACTCAGGGAGTCTTTAGTTGGCCATGTCCAGTCTGCTCAAAACCAGTTAAAGATGCTCTTCACCGTCATTATATAGTTTTAATTTCTTAAATGTTTTGTTTTCTGAAAGTTCATGTGCTGAATGCTTAGTCCCAGTGGAGCAAAATTCAGGGAGGTGAAGCCTTTGGGAACCTTTCAGGAAGGAGCTTTGTTATGAAAAGTACTTTCTCCTCTCTCCCTTCCCTTTTCTTTTCCCTTTTCTCTTTTTTCTTTCATGCCAGGAGCTGAATTATTTTGCTCCACAGTTCCCTTTCTACTACAATAGTCTGTCCCACCACAGACTCCCAAACAACAGAGTCAGCAATTATAGATCTAAACCTCTGAAACTGAGTAAGAATAAACCTTTCTACCTTTCAGTTGACTTTCTCAGGTATTTTGTCACAGTGATGGAAAAGTGACTGATCTATTATCTCTTTGAATTTCTACCTATGAAATTAAACATTCTTGAAGAAATTATCATATAATAGAATTCTTCAAGCAAGTCACAGATGAACATCTTGTCAAAAGGAGATAAAATGATAGGCATATACTGGGCACTCTATTCAATACAGGCTACTTTGAGACTTTAAAAAAAAAATCATGGGTCCCAGCAGGATGGCTCAGTGGTCTAAAGCACCTGCTTCGGAAAGCTTGGTCGGCTGCAGGGACCGCGGTTCGATCCCCAGCACCACATGCTGTGCCAGCTTTGCCCTCAGGGCAGGCTGAGCCAGCCATAAAAATAAATAAATAAACAAAAGTTCTGAAACAAGAAAAAAATAAAAAATAAAAAAATTCTTAAAATATAATAAATAATAAAAATAAAAAATAAAAAACAAATCATTACTTCTGAACTTTTGTACCTGACCTAACATTCTCATGACTGTTAGGTAAACTTCCTGGATCTCATGTGAGACCCGATTAGCCACTCATAGTTTGGCAGCGAAAGGACTTCTGACATACCTGATCCCCTCTGTAAGAATGCAAGGAGATACTGTCTCAATCCTGATCAGACTGTTCCCACTGAATGCTGACTTAGTCACTAAAGTATTCATTTATCATCACCTTCGTCCTCTGCCTAGAAAGTTCATCACCATTTCTTTTTCACAGAGCAGTTTTTCAGGACAATTTGAGCCTATTTCCAGGTCATGGCCACTCACATTTTGCTTATCTCCTTTTAAGAACAGATGTTATTTTACATCAACATTTTCCCTGCTCACAGTGTCCATCCATTCTTGCTCGCTGCCTCTGTAGTCCCACATGACACTCAATACTTAAATCATACTTGCCTTAAATTCCATCATCATGCTGCATCTAAATTTGATGACTGCTCTGTCTCTTTAGTCTTTCAGTGGTCACAGCTGATTCCAAAGACAGATACTCTTCTCACCTGTTATAAAGGAACAATATCTGACCCTAGACCTCTACAAGGTTTAATTGTGCTTGCTTTCTTTCTTTCTTTTTATTTTTTACAACTTCAAACTTTATTTATTTATTTAATCATTCATTCATTCATGTTACGGCTGGCTCAGCCTGGCCTGGGGGTGGGGAAGCACAGCATGTGGTGCCAGGGGTCGATCTGCAGTCCCTTTGGTTGCCTAACCTTGCCTAAGCAGGCACTTTAGACCGCTGAGCTATCTCTCCAGCCCCCCCCCTCTCTCTCTGTCTTCCTTCCTTTATTTGTCTTGTTCATTTACCTTTCAGTATACCTTTTAATTTGGAGAGATCAGTTGAAAAAGTGTCCTCAGAGCAAAATTTCTCTGTGGTGATTAACCTCCTGCTGGTCTGATTAGACATTTGTGTTTTAGTGGATTTGTTTTAAAGAAAATTTATTAGCTGGGCATGGTGGTGCATGCCTGTAATCCCAGCACTCGGGAGGCTGAGGCAGGAGGATCAGTGCAAGTTCAAGACCAGCCTGGGCTACAAAAGTGAGCTCAAGGCCAGCCTCAACTACATAGTGAGACCCTGTCTCAAAAAGACAAAAGAAAATTTATTTTAAAGTAAAGATAGATCTTTACTTCCAGAGGCACAGCAGTCTACTACTGCCAGTGCTTCAGACCCACCAGCCACTGGCTTTTGTAGCAGTGTGGTGTGTTATTTGTGGCTCCTGATGTTCCTTAAAATGCCAGCCCCTACAGTAAATGGAGGACTCCCATACAAAGATGCCCCTTCACAGTCTTGTGTTTATAATTGCCAATTGTTATGGATTTCTCTAGAAAAGTTCTTTTTCTGCAAAAAATTAAAAAAATATATAATATGATGGTGCATATCTGTAATCCTAGCACTCGGAAGGCTGAGGCAGAAGGATTGTTGCTAGTTCAAGGCCAGCCTGGGCTACACAGTAAGCTTAAGCCAGCCTAAACTGCATAGTGAAATCCTTACTCAAAAAGTTATAGAGATGGGCTGGGGAGATAGCTCAGGGGCACAAGTGCTTACCTGGCAAGTGTAAGGTCCTCAGTTTGATCCCTAGTTTCACACAAAAAAAAAAAGTTATAGAGAGACATAGATACCTTTCAAGCTCCTCTTATTCCATACAGCAGTAGAAAAATGTTAACTGATAAGATATTTTGTGCCTTCAAGCAGGCACTGTGGCCAGGGTTCAATATCTGGTCCTGCCATGCTATCCCCACCCCAGAGCATACTGAGACAGTAATCTACCCTCTCCTCTGCTGCACTCTGGTTTATTGAATCCCTGAGATGCTCAACTCTGGCTCTTCCAAGGGAGGCCAGTGTGTCCTTTCTGGGCTCCTGAACCCCACTGCTGCCTGGAAACCCCTTCTGGGCAAAAGAATATTACATCAGACATCTCACTATGGTGGGTTCCTTTCTGGCAGGGATCTTGTTTCTTCACGGCTAATTACTATGTATTGTAAAACAAACAAAAACACTCTCTATATTATTCTTTATATCTGTCAGCTGGAAGTAGACCTGGTCAGTCTCCCAAAATCAGCTTGAATCCTGTTAGGCTAAGAATGGGGCACAGAAGGGCTGGGCACGGCAAAACTCTCCTTCAAGTATGAGGGAGAAGTGAAATATTTCCATAACAAAGAACAGCTGAAGAATTTCATGACATCAAAACCAGTGCTACAGAATATTCTAACAAATATTTTAGAAAGGGACCAAAATGACCCGAATTCAACAAATGAGAACAGAAGGATCCCACCAAATAGAGTAACCAACTAAAAATAGGAG
>PVJA010053641.1:0-11891 GCA_004027025.1 Myocastor coypus
AAAAAAAAAAAAAAAAAAAAAAAAAAAAAAAAAAAAAAAAAAAAAAAAAAAAAAAAAAAAAAAAAAAAAAAAAAAAAAAAAAAAAAAAAAAAAAAAAAAAAAAAAAAAAAAAAAAAAAAAAAAAAAAAAAAAAAAAAAAAAAAAAAAAAAAAAAAAAAAAAAAAAAAAAAAAAAAAAAAAAAAAAAAAAAGGAAAGAAATCTCGTAATTTAATAGCATCTGAAGTAAAGGAACAACTTCAGAAAGGTAGTGAGGGAATCAGATCAAAAATAACCTCTGAAGTAAAAAAAGAAAGGATAAATATAATGAAAGAATTAATAAATGCTTCTAAAGAAGACACTGATAAAAATTAGAGAATAGAAAAAGGATAGAATCTTTGAATGAACAATATAGTAAAGAAATAGAACGCATGAAGCAGTTTCAAAGAGATATACAGGAAAATAAAGTCTCAATCACAAGATGGCAACACTATATGAAAATGGGGGTACAGTTTCAGATCTTTTTTTTAATTATTATTATGACTGGGTCAGCCTGCCCTGCAGGTGGGGCTGGCACAGCATGTGGTGCCCAGGATCAAATCACAGTTCCTGAAGTTGCCTAAACTTACCTAAGCAGACATTTGAGACCACTGAGCCATCTCATCAGCCCAAGTTTCAGATCTTGAAGACACAGTCACAGCTAGTGAAAAGGTAAGAAAGGATCTCTTAAAAACAACTAGGGGGGCCCAGTGGGATGGCTCGGTGGTCTAAAGCGCCTGCTTGGGAAAGCTTGGGTGGCTTCAGGGACCTCAGTTCGATCCCCGGCACCACATGCTCGCCAGCCCTACCCTCGGGGCGGGCTGAGCCGGCCATAAAAAAATGAGTGAATAAACAAAGGTTCTGAAACAAGAAAAATAAATAAATAAATAAAATTAAAAATAAATAAATAAATAAAATAAAAATAAAAACAACTAGGATGCAGGAAAAAATAATTCAACATCTGCAAGACAATGCAAAGATGAACAACATGAGACCAATAGCCATCAATGAGAAAGTAGTTAAGACAAGTGATATAGAAAGAATATGGGCAGAAGTAATAGCAGAAAACTTCCCAAATACGAGAAAACAATCTGGTATACAGTGAACTGAAGCATACAGAACTCCAAATAACATTAACTCAACTAAAAACACACCCAGGCGTATAACGGTCAAGATTCCAGAAATTCAGCAGAATAATAATATACTAAAATCCGCCGGGCGTGGTGGCGCACGCTTGTAATCCCAGCACTCGGGAGGCTGAGGCAGGAGGATTGGTGCGAGTTCGAGACCAGCCTGGGCTACAAAAGTGAGCTCAGGACCAGCCTCAACTGCATAGAGAGACCCTGTCTCAAAAAGTCAAAAAAAAAAAAAAACTAAAATCCACTAAAGAAAAGAAACAGATCACATTTAAAGAAAAACCCATCAGAATAATGGCAGATTTCTCTTCACAAACCATGAAGTCAAGAAGAGCATGGAGCAGAGTGCTTCAAGTCCTCCATGAAAACAAATTCCAGCCCAGACTGCTATACCCCACAACACTCTCTTTCAAGTGTGAGGGAGAAGTGAAATACTTCCATGACAAAGAACAACTAAAGAATTTCATGATGTCAAAGCCAGCCTCAGACAGGTTACTAAAAGATATTTTAGAGAGGGACCAAAATGACCCAAACTCCATGAAAGAGAACAGAAAGAACCCACCAAACAGAGCAACCAATTAACAGCAGAAAAAGGGGTGAACGATAGTAGGCATATAACATGTCAACCATTAAGTCAACATATTTCAATTATAATCATCAATGTAATTGGACTTAATTCAATTAAAAGGAATAGACTTGCATAGTGGATTAGGAAGCAAAATCCAACAGTATGCTGTATACCAAAAAACCCCACTTAACTCATAAAGAAATTCATAGACTGAAAGTCAACGGATGGAAAACAATACTACATGCCCCAGCACCTCAGAAAAAAGCAGGGGTAGCAATCCTGTTTGCAGATAGTCTGAACATCAAACCAAGACTGATCAAACAAAATAAAGGCCACTACATACTGGTTAGGGGAAAAATTCAAGATGAAGAGGTAACATTCACAAATATATACACACCCAACACCGGAGCACCGAGCTACATAAGACAAATCTTAATGGACATGAAAAAATCTTATATTGACATAAGACAAATCTTAACAGACATGAAAAATCTAATATCTAATACTACAATTTTAACAGGAGACCTTAATACCCCTTTATCCCAAAAAGATAGGTCAGACAAAAAATTAGCAAAGAATAGCAGAACTGAGCCAGAACTTTGAACAACTGGACTTAGTGGATATATACAGTGTTCTACTCAACCACTTCTTTTTTTTTTTTTTTTTTGTGGGATCAGAGTTCAAATTCACAACCCTGCAATTGCCAGGCAGGCACATGTGCCACGGAGCTATCTCTACAGCCCTTCCACCCAACCACTTCTGAATACACACTTTTTTTTTTAAGCTGCACACATGACATATTCTAAAATACACCACTTACTGGTCTATACATCATGCTTAAGTATATGCAAGAAATAGAAATTATCCCATGCATGTTATCTAACCACAGTACAAACAACCTGCCAGAATTTATGGGGTGCAATGGAAGCAGTTCTTAGAGGGAAATTTATAGCTCTGAACTCAAATATTAAGAAAATAGAATGGAATATTATTTCTTACTTAAAATTAAAAAATAAATAAATAAATAAATAAATAAATACTCTAATGGTGCACCTAGAATATCTAGAAAAGGAAGAGCAAATCAAACCCAAAACCCAAAGATAGGAGAAAACTATGAAGACTAGAGCAGAAATTAATTCAATCGAAACAAAGAATAAATGAATAAAAAATCTGGTTCTTTAAAAGATTAAATAAAATTGGGGGCCCAGCGGGATGGCTCAGTGGTCTAAAGCGCCTGCTTGGGAAAGCTTGGGCGGCTTCAGGGACCGCAGTTCGATCCCCGGCACCACATGCTGCTCCAGCCCTGCCCTCGGGGCGGGCTGAGCTGGCCATAAAAATGAGTGAATAAACAAACAAAGGTTCTGAAACAAGAAAAAAAATAAATAAATAAAATAAAAATTACTTTAAAAAAAGATTAAATGAAATTGATAAACTCCTAGCTAATATCAAAAAAATAAAAGAAAAAACTCAAATTCAAGCAATAAGTAATGAAAAGGGTGAAATTATCACAGACCCAGTGCAGATTCAGAAGATCATTAACAGCTACTCTGAGAATCTTTACTCTCACAGAATTGCAGACACAGATGAAATGGACAGATTCCTAGAAAGGTGCAACTTACCAAAACTGAATCAAGAAAATGTAAGAACTCTCAAAAACTCAATAACAGCCAATTAAATACAAAATGTAATAAAAAATCTACCAACAAAGAAAAGTCCAGGTCCTGATGGATTCACCATTGAATTCTACGAGAAATTTATAGAAGACATAAGTCCAATACTTCTCAAATTCTTCAATGAAATTGAAAAGGAAACAATCCTCCCAAGACCATTCCTGGAGGCAAGTAGTACACTGATACCAAAAGCAGAGTAAGATGCAACCAAAAAAGAGTACTACAAGCCAATCTCTCTCATGTACATAGATGTAAAAATCCCCAATAAAATTCTTGCCACTAGAATACAGTAAATCATCAGAAAGATTATACACCATGACCAGATAGGATTCATCCCAAGAATGCAAGGATGGTTCAATATATGCAAACCTATAAATGCAATACACTATATCTACACAGCCACAGCCAAAAACCACATGATCATCTCAATTGGTGCAGAAAAGGCTTCTGACAAAGTCCAATACTCATTCATGTTAAAGTTCTACAGAAAATTAGAATAGATGGCCTCTACCTCAACTAGATAAAAGTTATCTATGACAATCCAACAGCTAACATAATTCCAAATGGGGAAAAACTGAAGTCTTTTACTCTCAGATCTGGTATAACACAAGGATGTCCTCTACCACAACTCCTATTCAATATAGTTCTGGAATCACTAGCTACAGTCATTAGCCAAGAGAGAGAAACAAAAGGAATAAGAATAGGTAAAGAAGTTAAACTATCATTACTTGCAGATGACATGATAATCTACTAGGAAGACCCAAAAAAACTCCACAAAGAAGCTACCAGAGTTAATATAAAAATTCAGTAGCATAGCAGGATACAAAGACAGCACCCAAAAGTCAGTAGCATTCCTCTACACAGAAAACAAACACACTGAGAGAGAAATTAGAGAAACAACACCTTTTACAATAACACCACTGAAAATGAAATACTTAGGAATTAATCTATTTAAAGAAAAGATCTAGCCTGGCGTGGTGGCGCACGCCTGTAATCCCAGCACTCGGGAGGCTGAGGCAGGAGGATCGGTGCGAGTTCAAGACCAGCCTGGGCTACAAAAGTGAGCTCAAGGCCAGCCTGAACTGCATAGCGAGACCCTGTCTCAAAAAGACCAAAATAAAGAAAGAAAGAAAAAGATCTATTAAATGAAAGTTACAATACTCTGAAAAAAAGAGATTGTAAAGAATTTCAGAAAATGGAAAAATATTCCCTGCTCCTGGATAGGAAGAACCAACAATCTGAAGATGGCCATACTCCCTAAATTGTTATACCAATTTAATGCAATTCTTATCGAAATACCATCAACATACCTGACAGACCTGGAAAAGTCATTTCTAAAATTTATTTGGAACCAGAAAAGACCTAAAATAGCAAAGACAATACTGGGCAGCAAAGATAAGGCAGGAGGCATTATAATTCCTGACTTAAAACTATACTATGAAGCTACTGTGATAAAGGCAGCATGGTATTCACAAAAAATAGACCTCAGGATCAATGGAATAGCTTAGAAGATGCAGAAGAAACTACAAACAAACTCAGCCACTTTATCTTCAACAAAGGGACCAAACATGTTCACTGGAAGAATGATAGCCTCTTTAACAAATGGTGCTGGAAAAACTGGCTCTCTACATGCCAAAAACTAAAACTTGACCCAGTTCTATCACCATGCACTAAACTCAAATGGATTAAAGATCTAAATATTAAAATAGAAACACTAGGGCCCAGCAGGATGGCTCAGTGGTCTAAAGCACCTGCTTAGGAAAGCTTGGGAGGCTGCAGGGACCATGGTTCGATCCCCGGCACCACATGCTGCACCAGCCCTGCCCTGAGGGCGGGCTGAGCCAGCCATAAAAATAAACAAACAAACAGAAGTTCTAAAACAAGAAAAAAATAAAATAAAATAAAAAATAAAAAATTCTTGAAAACACAACCCACAAATTTTGAAAATTTTAACTAGCAAGTATTCAGACAACAGTCTTCTATGTAGAATTTATGAAGAACTATAAAACATTAGGGCCCCAAACATCAAAGACCCAATCCAGAAATGACCATCCAAGATGAACACACACTTCTCAGAGGAAGAAATACTAGAAGCTAATAAATACATCAAAAAATGCTCCATATTGCTAGCCATCTGTGAAATGCAAATTAAAACAACACTTAGATAAGATACCATGTCACCCCAGAAACAATGGCTTTCATAAAGAAATCAACCAACAACAAATGCTGGAGAAGCTGTGGGAAAAAGAAACAGTTCTCCACGGCTGATGGGAATGTAGACTGGTGCAACTATTATGGAAATCAGTGTGGAAACTCCTTAAAAACTATGACTGGAAATCCTATTCAATCCAACTAACGCCCAATGGGAATTTTCCCAAAAGAACTGAAAACATCAGATCATAGTGATGTTTGTGTACCTATTGCTATAGTAGTACAATTTGTGATAACCAAATCTTAGAAACAACCAAATGTCCATCACTTGAAGAATGGCTGAAAAAGATGTGGTGTTTTTATACAATGGACTCAGACATAAAGAATGATGAGCTCAAAGCCTTCATATACAAGTGGATGCATCTTGAACATATGCTCATAAGTGAAATAAACTAGACCTGCATGTATAAATATTGTATGGTCTCCCTAGTGTAAGAACTCAAAACAAAAATGGAAAGGCATAACACAGCTAAATGGAAATCAGGAACTTAAAGAGATAGCAAGCAGAAAAGCTAAGAAACACGGCAAGGGCAAAACCATGCACTTATATACCTAGGATGATTTAGATAATGGTCTGGAGGATCTCCAACAGATTTTTGAAATTAATTGGTAGAATTCTCACCCTGACTACCTATATATGCTAGTATCTGTGAAGCAAGCAAGTGCACTGAGGATAGCAATGTGTAATACTAAAACCATGCTTAGAATGCCTGTCATTCTGGTCTCTTAGATGAGTGCTGCTTCTAATGTCATATCAATTATTGCTGTACTCTCTGTCAAGTAAATAATTTTTTTTTTAAAAAAAGGTAATAAAAGAGAATAAGAGATGAGGGGAAAAATGCCATAGGATTGACCTGCTGCAATTTTATATATGGTCAGATTTCTAAATTTCTGTGTAAAAATGTGAAACTTTTTTCAAAATCACATTCCATAGGGATTTATTAGAATACTTATGATTGATGGAAAATACTGGTTCCATATTAAGTCTAAGACATTTGATATTCAGAAAAAGTGATGTTAAGCACAACTGCCTATGTTATAAGGTAATAGTATCACTAGACTTCTCTTCTGAAGAGTTAACAACTTAAGTTTGAAGACCAAACAATTAGAAAAAAAGGACCACATGGATAGCCAATATTTTGGTCCTAGCCTCTCTAGGTCAGTGAGGACTCAGGACAGAAGAGAACCTGTACTATTAACATCTTATAACTCAGCGATGTCCCAAATTTTCTGTTCAAGGAGATTACAGGGCCACAGTGGAAAGGGATCGATGATGTACAGTGTGCCTAAGGAAGAGTCACCTGGAGAGAAAACATTCTCTCAGGCTTTCACAGAGAGCAAATTGGTCAAGCAAAGGCTATGACTCATCCAGATGGCTAACACTGACTAAAGTTCTACAAAACACTGTACATGTTTTCAGGGTAAATCCTGAGGGGATTTGACTGACCGTGTCAGATACAAGAGTTTTACATGTTTTGTTATAAAGGTTTTGCTTTAACTTTGTCTTAACCACCCAGCAGAAAAGTTTAACCATGAGGTATAAAAAGTATATTTTTAAGCCGGACGTGGTAGCTCACGCCTGTAATCCCAGCACTCAGGAGGCTAAGGCAGGAGGATTGGTGAGAGTTCGAGACCAGCCTGGGCTACAAAAGTGAGCACAAGGCCAGCCTCAACTGCATAGTGAGACCCTGTCTCAAAAAGACAAAAATAAATAAATAAATAAACAAACAAACAAACAAACAAACAAATAAATAAATAGAGCCGGGCGTGGTGGCGCACGCCTATAATCCCAGCAC
Organism: Myocastor coypus; assembly: GCA_004027025.1. Classification (NCBI taxonomy): domain Eukaryota; kingdom Metazoa; phylum Chordata; class Mammalia; order Rodentia; family Myocastoridae; genus Myocastor; species Myocastor coypus. The sequence goes on from PVJA010053641.1 coordinate 7,398, forward strand.
TTGGGAGGCTGAGGCAGGAGGATCAGTGCAAGCTCGAAACCAGCCTGGGCTCAAGGCCAGCCTGAACTGCATAGCGAGACCCTGTCTCAAAAAGACAAACAAACAAATAAAAAATAAAATAAAATAAAAATTTTAAAAGCCGGGCATGGTGGCTCATGCCTGTAATCCCAGCACTTGGGAGGCTGAGGCAGGAGGATTGGTACGAGTTTGAGACCAGCCTGGGCTACAAAAGTGAGCTCAAGGCCAGCCTCAACCGCATAGCAAGACCCTGTCTCAAAAAGACAAAAAAAAAAGAAAAAAAAAAGTATACTTTTATATTAACATAGTGAGCTGTAAAATGCTCAAATCAACAGCTTCCAACATTGCCAGTTCTGCTGATAACCCACTACTGTTATGGACTACAGGACTATACATACAACTACTTTCTCTTAGTTCAATGAAAAGAAATATTTGTACCAATAGTGTTTACAAAAGTTATTATGTCTGCATCTTATATTCTCAACAAGTACTATGGAGACCACAATATGCACTGTATTATTGTGGCTGTCCTACTAACGTGCTTTGAAAAAAAACAAATAAATAAAAGGAAATGCAAGCGAAAGTCTTGTTCATTTATGCTTTCAAATAAAAAAAATGTAAAAGCTTCTTATTACTAAGTAATGTGACTATCTTTAAAGCTCCGCTGCATTTTTCTCCTTCCCCTTTTGACACAGGGTTTTCACTATGCAGTTCAGGCTGGTCTTGAACCCAGGAATCCTGTCTCAGTGCTAGGATCACAGGTGTTGCACCATCATGCCTGACCCAATGGTGTTTTCAGAATGTTCTTTCTGTTTTCTTCCAGAAGACTGTAAATATTCAGCTGGCCAATCTCTTCTTCTGTGCTGCCAATGTAACAGCTACCAGCTACATTTGGCTGTTAAGCACTTGAATTGTGACCAACTCAAGCTGAGAGATACTTCAAGTAAAAAATACACTCAGGATTTCAAAGAAAAAAGGATGAAATGAAAGATTGGGTAAAAGTACAGCTGTATTAAAGAGACTGCCAACAAAATTTCCTGTGCCTGCAACAAGTGCACATTTTTGGGCCAGCGAAATGGCTCAGCAGTCTCAAGCATTTGCATAGGCAAGCTTAGGCAACCATAGGGACTGCGGTTTGATCCCCGGAACCACATGCTGTGCCAGCCCCATCCCCAGGGCAGGCTGTGCTGGCCATAACAACAACAACAAATGCATCTTTTCCTTTCCTTCTCTTTCTCCTCCCCTCCCCTTCCTTTCCCTTCCTTTCTTGAGACAAGGTCTTGCTATGTCATTCAAGCTTGGCATGAACTCCTTGCAATCCTCCTGCCTCAGCCTCCCCAGTGCTGGGATTACAAATGTGCACCACCATGCCCAGCTTTCCCATATTCTTGTGGCACATTTACCTGTTTTCTTGTGCACTGCATAATGTAGTCATTACTGTTTCCATATCACTAGCCTACTACTATAAACACTCAATATTCATTAATTCTTCTTTGGTAGTTCTCAAAAGTCTGTCAACAGAAAAGTTTCTGAAATACTGGTGTACTCTGAAACCTAATAACCAACTGGCAACTGGCACACTTAAGCATAAGGCAGCCAGTGTTTATACCACCCATGTCACTAAATGTATGAAAAAAGTAAGATGGCAATGAGATGGGACTGTTACTTTCTTAAAACACCCAATGCTTTACTTTGTGAAGCAAATTAGTACAAGGCATACTAAACAAAGGCATTATACAAACATCAGACCATAAGAACCAGCTTAGAGCAGCCTTTAACCTGAGGAGATTCTTGGCTGCACTCGGTTCAGGAAAGAGCTGGTGGAAGGCCAGTCCTTACTGAGGTCTGCACCCATCTTTACTGATGCCCTTCACCTTCTGCCTGGGGAAGAGCCTGTACTCTACCAGTACATACAATCACTTATGAGGTTGAGGATGTAGCTCAAGGGTAGAGTACATCCTAGGTTAAAAAACAAATAAAAACTAATTTAATGACAATAAAAATATAAGCACATTCTTTAAAACAATTAAAAAAATCAAAATAGCTTTGGGGTCCAATTTTTATGACTTCAAGATGAGCTTCTTGACTATGAAGTAGTACTTTGTTTATCCTCTCCCCTTCTTTAATGTAAGCATACAACTGACATAGTGGTTTAAACTACCTTGGCTCTTTATTCTTTATTTTTCCTACCATGCTGGAAATCAAATCCAGAGCCTCACACATGCTAGTCAAGTACTCTACCACTGAACTACAGCACCAGTCCTCATTTTATGTTTGTTTGTTTGGTTAGCTATTTATTTAGGTTTTTTAGAGACAGGATCTTACCATACAGTCTAGGCTGGCCTCCAATTCACAGAAATTGTCCTGCTTCAGCCTGACAAGGGCTTGGATTACAGGGATGCATCAATATGCCCACCCTGTGTCATCATTTTTTACCAAGGGAGAAAGTAGCCTTAAATCCTATAATACTATTAAAGTTTACCTAATTTTTATTTATTTATTTATTTATTTATTTATTTATTTAGTCTTTTTGAGACAAGGTCTCGCTATGCAGTTGAGGCTGGCCTTGAGCTCACTTTTGTAGCCCAGGCTGGTCTCAAACTCGCACCAATCTTCCTGCCTCAGCCTCCCAAGTGCTGGGATTACAGGTGTGCGCCACCACGCCCAGCTTAGTTTACCTAATTTTTAGAATAATTGTTATATTTTATTGATTAACTGATTGTAGTACTAGGGATCAAACCCAGCACCTCAGGCATGTTGGACAAGCATTTTATCATCTGAGCTACATTTCCAGCCTACAAAAAAATTAATAATGTCACATTTCTATCTATCCTAATACTCCAAATTAGTTATTTTCTAAGTGATATGTAATTGTCTGTGCTCCTTCCATTTAGTATTTTTGCTTTATATTTTCTAAGTGGTATAGCTTCAGGTAAACATATAGAATCTGAAACTTACTTAGTCATATTCAGCCCAAATTTTACTTCAAGGAATTCGAGCATGTGCTCATTTTCTGTATGTGGAACAAATGTCTAGAAGAAGAAAACACTGATTAAATCAAGAAATTCTAGCTATGCTTGCAGCAATGTGTTCTCTTCCCTATTACAAGTGCTAGAAAATAAGGCAAGACTACAAAAATACAAATTAAGTAATATTTCATAGTGCAACTATACATTTGTAGCAATCAATCACATTATCTTATGCTTACGCATAAAACTGTAATGGAATAGTAAGAATACTACAATCTAATCTCATTTGGTTCCAGTTACTTATCCATTCTTATTCACTCACCTTTCATTTGTCTCAATTTGTCCCATAACATGAATTACATTTTTTTTTTTTTTTTTTTTTGGGAGACAGGGTCTCGCTATGCATTTCAGGATGGCCTTGAGCTCATTTCTGTAACCCAGGCTGGTCTTGAACTTGCACTGATCCTCCTGCCTCAGCCTCCCAAGTACTGGGGTTACAAGCATGCGCCACCACGCCCAGCTTGATTTTTTAATTATGTAATATAACACATTAAACACAAAACAAAGTATATTTCTTTTTTCAAGTACATACGGAAAAGAATAATGTTTCTATTTTCTCATCCAATATTCTAGGGTTTTTTCTCTACCCAATAATCTAGTTTTGTGGCCATTGTTATAGTTAGCATTATACTGTTACAGTCAGCATTATGCTATAAAAACTCTATTATCCTCACTGTAACACTTTTCTTTTTTTTTTTTTTTTTTTTGAGACAAAGTCTCACTATGTAGCTCAGGCTAGACTTGAAATCACTACATAACCCAGACTGGCCTTGAACTTACAATTCTTTTGTCTTAGCCTCACTGGAGTGCTGGGATTATAGGCATGTGCCACCATGCCCAGCTAGATAACTTATTCAATTTGTTTTACTGCATGAATCTCTGAGAGTTATTTACCTTTAATATCATATTCAATGTCATTGGCAGAGTACACTTCATGTAAAAATTAATCACTTTCATGATTTTAGCTACAAAACTTCCTTTCTTCACATCCAGCTATAGGAGAAAAATCAAAGAAGTGAGATTAAATAAAAGTGACATAAAAAATTAACAATTCAAAAAACGAGAATAAAAAGGCAATAATTACCTGAAGGCACTTAATAAGCATGAAGGCTGATACAAAACTTAATAAAGGAGACACTAATAAAGCTGGATTCTCAAACTGTAGCAAATATCCCAGAAATAGAGAAAATATGTAGATTTTATATACCTCATGGATCTGTTAGGGCATAATAAGAAAAAAAATTTTTATTGCACATCTTTTCACTAGCTTTGCTTGGGTTAAGTCTCACTACGATATAATAAAGCCATGTAGAATAGCCCATGACGGTAATCCTAGATTTCAGGAGATGAGTGTGAGGCCAGCCTGGTTGGTTTACATGATGAGTTCAGAACAGCCTCAAAAAAGACAACGAAAGGGAGAGGAGAGAAGAGGAGAGGGGAGCGGGGG
>PVJA010053642.1:0-11895 GCA_004027025.1 Myocastor coypus
TGGGCCAGGGAGATAGCTCAGTAGAATAAGCACTTGCCTGGCAAGTGCAGGGTCCTGAGTTCTATCCCTGGTACTGAAAAAAAAGGAAAGAAATGAAAAGAAAAGAAAAAAACAGCAATAGGTGAGTTTCGCCTATGAAATGGTTATTGACAAATTTCTGCGCTTTTAGGACTTGTTTATTTTTAACTTTTATTTTGATTTTTATGGTAGAAGTAGCCTAATTCAGTAGAGTGGCACATAAAAAACAGATTTGTAAGTTAAAATAAGTAAAAAGTAAACCATCAGGTCATTTTCATGCATAAACGATAAAGATGATAATTACTTTGACATTGGTTGTGTGAGTCAAAATATCTATGATAGTAAAATTGATCAAGAATCAACCAATATCCAAAAATTCATTTACAACCAGAAGAGACCTAGAATAAAAAAAGCAGTTCTGGGCAACAAAGACAAGTCAGGGGTCATGACAATCACTGACCTGAAATTATAGTCAAAGCTGCTGTGAGATCAGCATGATATTGGGAAAATAGGGCTGAGAATCAATGCAATAGTATAGAAGATGAGGGACAACTACAAACACACTCATCTGACTGATGTTTGACAACAGAGTCAAGCAATTTCACTGGGAGAAAGATAAATTCTTTAATAAATGGTGCTGGTAGCCGGGCGTGGTGGCTCACGCCTGTAATCCCAGCACTCGGGAGGCTGAGACAGGAGGATTGGTGCGAGTTCGAGACCAGCCTGGGCTACAAAAGTGAGCTCATGGCCAGCCTCAACTGCATAGCGAGACCCTGTCTCAAAAAGACAAAAATAAATAAATAAATAAAAAATAAACAAATGGTGCTGGAAAAACTGGCTTTCTACATGCCAAACACTAAAACTAAGCCCATATCTATCACCATGCACCAAACTAATGTCAAAATGGATCAGAGATCTAAATATTAAAGTAGAAACACTACAGTTACTGATGGATTTTTTGGCAGTGCAGTAAAGAGATAGGAAAATTAAAAGAAGCCTTTATTAACTCCAAAAACACAGGGAGGAATGAGGGTAGGGAGATGAGAAGATCCTCTGACCTGAGACAAAGTTGAGGGTTTTTTGGTTTTTGTTTTTGTTTTTGTCTTTTTTGAGACAGGGTCTCACTATGAAGTTGAGGCTGGCCTTGAGCTCTCTTTTGTAGCCCAGACTGGTCTTGAACTCGCACTGATCCTACTGCCTCAGCCTCCCAAGTGTTGGGATTACAGGTATGCACCACCACACCTGGCTCCTAAAGTTGAGGGTTTTATGGACTTTTGTTAGGGGTGGAGTTAGAGGGAGAAGTTTGGAAATATCTGAGGATCTGATTGGGGTCTTTCTTGTGGTGGAGTGACAGGCAAAAGGGTATTGCAGGGGGCCTTGAGGGTCAGCTCAGTGGCTTAAGAGCTTGGGCAAGCAATCCCAGTCAGGCACAGGGGACAGCAGTATGATCCCAGATTTTGACTGGCCACATAGCTCAGCAGATTAAAGTGCCTACAAGCAGGCCTGCTGGGCATGCCCTGCCCTCGGGGCACGTTGAGAAGGCAATGGAGACTAAGCGTGGTGACTGAAAACCTGTAATCCCAGCTCTTATGAGACTGTAAACAGGTGGATCACTATGACCCCAATCTGCGTAGTGAGACCCTGAACACCCTATAAACCCTTCCCTAAGATACCAGAAAAAAAGAAATACCTTTGGGGTTTGCGGGCTAACTCAGTTGTTTAAGCACCTTCTTGGGTAAACCCAGTCAGGTGCAGGGGAACTAGGTTCAATCCCCAACTCTACCTGCTGTTCTAGACCCACCCCTCAATAAGCCTGAGAGATTCGAAAAGGAAAAAAGACAGCTATACAGCTAGTTTCTCTTAGTTCATTGAAAAGAACAGTTTGTACTAATACTGTTTGGACAACAAATCATTCCAAAATCTTGTACTCTGAGTTACTACGAAGACAACAATAGACAATGTGTTAATTACTGCAAGCTTGTTTGAAGGTTCTATAAGGGGAACACACCTACTCATATGCCCTTGGCCAAGGAATGGTCCTCCTCTACTGGGGCTCTTTGCCGTCTTTTACTGAATGTGCAGCTTCTGGCAAGACACACAGAGCATTCAGGGCACAAGGGGATATCTGCCTAGCCATAGAGATCAGTGCAAATCAATCCTGGTGACCAAGAAGTGACATATCACAGCCACATCACTCCCACAGCCTGTATTAATTATTTAACTCTTCTACTAACCTATGTTCAAACTATTTTATCGTCAATGTTTTTCACTTTAATATTAAAAAAAGGAATCAACCAGTACAGATACAGTAAATACAGACCTCCTTGATTCAGATAACAAAGACAGCAATGTGAGTACACATTTGACTAGCTGGAATGATACAAAATGGTCATACAACTGTATGGAATGATTTAATGTTAGAACTAGGTCCAAAAATATAGTGAGAGTGTTGGTAAGGGTAAAACCTATTGGGTAGAATACCAACACTGCATTCAGTGCTGGAAATTGTAACAGACAAAATCCTACAAGACACTGTGAAATATACAAATGCTGGAGTACAAGCAAAATGTTTAAAATGAGACAATAGTCATATTTAAAAATCTATTTATTAGGACAGCTCAGTAGCTATACTGAAAGCACTCATATGTCTTCTGTACTTAGTGCTTTCCGTTGGTAATCACAAGAATGTAAAAGACTTGTAAAAGCTGTGGATATGGAATTAAAATTTGTAAAATAATGATGACATTGAGGAGATTTGTTTACCTTAAAATTGCCTGAGGTTTGATGACAAAACTACCCACCAAGAAAGAAAAACAACTGATAATTTGGCTGTTATCTGCTTATGATTTGAGAGATTTGTGGGTAACTGTCAAGCAATGTATTACCATGTGAATATAAGACTACTGATGAGGCTGGGCGAGGTGGCGCATGCCTGTAATCCCAGCACTTGGGAGGCTGAGACAGGAGAATTGGTGCGAGTTTGAGACCAGCCTGGACTATAAACGTGAGCTCAATGCCAGCCTGAACTGCATAGTGAGACCCTGTCTCAAAAAGACACACACAAAAAAAAGACTATTGATGAACGTCTTGTAGTATGTCATAGTGACTGTAGCTTTAGGAATACATTTTCAAAAAAAACTTCAAAATATAGCATAAAGGCTGCGTGTAAGGGTGCATGTCTATAATTGAGGCAGGAGGATCATTGTGAGTTCAACAGCAGCCTGGGCTACAAAGTGAGCTCAAGGATGTCAATTGTACTCTGAAGAAAATGATATAAAATCAATACTAACATACTATCTGTGTAACTGATACCTTCCTATGGAACATGAAGATGTCATGTATGAAGACTGCTTTGGGTGTGACAGTTGAAACAAAGATTATTACCTAGCTGATGTGAAAATATTGATTTCTATTGGAAGCATTCATTGTATATTTGATATTTTATTTTACTGATGTCTTATTTCCCTACTAAGTGCACATGCATTACACAGTATATTAGGTAGGTCCTGACAGAACCAGAAGACAAGAGAGGTGAAAAGCATGGGCTACATCATAGGAAAGGAAAGCTAAGCATACATGCGTTCAGTGTAAGAGATGGATGCATGGAATGTGCAGTTGTCAAGTGGGCAGTCTGCCTTGGATATGACAACTGAAGCAAAGATTATTGTCTTTGTAAAGTTCATTTAGGAATTTATTATTTTTATTTATTATTTTTTTCTTGTTTCAGAGCCTGTGTTTATTCACTCATCTTTTATGGCTGGCTCAGCCCGCCCCGAGGGCAGGGCTGGCGCAGCATGTGGCGCCGGGGATCGAACCTCGGTCCCTGAAGCTGCCCAAGCTTCCCCCATGCAGGCGCTTCTTAGACCATTGAGCCATCCCGCCGGGCCCCTAGGAATTTATTTAGTATGTTATCTTTTAGATTTTATAAGCAAGTAAACAACTGATGGAAAATGTTAATGTTTATTCTAAACATGCAATGTATGTTAAGAATTTATTCCTTGATTTTATTGATATTCTATGTTCTTAACTACATATTGTGTAATATAATAAAGACCTCCTGACAAAATAGCAAGACCAGCAAAATGCCAAGTATGTCCTGCAAGAAATCCAGGAAAGGGGGCTGGGGAGATAGCTCCATGGCACAAGTGCCTGCCTGGCAAATGCAAGGTTGTGAGTTTAAACCCTGGTCCTGCAAAAAAAAAAATGCAGGAAAGCAAAACACATGCAGGGTCAGTATAAGTGACACATATGTATGGATCATGCTATTGTCATGTGTGGAAACTGTCTTAGGTGTGATAATTGAAGTAAAGATTATTTTATATTGCTCTATTGGTATTTCATATAATAATTTATTTCTGCTGCTATTTCTTTTTTCTTTCTTTCTTTTTTTTTTTCAGAACCAGGGATTGAACTCAGGTCTTTGTGTTTGCCAGGCAAATGCTTATTCTACTGAGCTGTCTCTCTAATCCCTGCTGTTATTTTTTTGATGTTGATCAAAAAATAGTTGATGTGGCAACTTGTGATACTTTTTTGTGAACTTTCAATAAATATAAAAAATTCAATATTTTTTTACTTTTTCTTGTTAAGTATGCACTGTTTAACATTATAAATCTCATAAAATTAAAATTAATAATACATGAATGTAAATATTATTTATTTTGTATATTTTGCAGGGTCTACACAGTGTACAGGGTCCCACTACACAGATCAGCTTCATAGTGATTGTCCTATTTCCAGCTTCCCAAGTGCTGGGATTATAGGCACACTACCACACCCAGTGTCAATCGCCATCTCAGAGCAAGCACCCCAGGGGCTGTGCTGACACAGCACGGCAGGGCTCAATCCCTTCGTCTGTATAAGCAGGTACTTTAGTCTGCTGAGCTATTTGGTCAGCCCATGAGTGTAAATATTCTAAAGAACAAATGTGTATATTATATACTCACAATGGTGCACCTTTATGACAAAATTGGTGTTATGCCTGTTAAAGGTATTGTACACTATTTTTAATTTTTGTACATGAAAAAGGAAGAAGGCTCCTTTTCTTGCTTTTCATAGTCCATATGCTCTCTAAAATCTGAGGTTTGGCTCTTAAAGCCAGTTAATTTTTTAAAAGGAAAAAAGATAGGAAAAAAAGATGAGCCAGACGAGGTGGCACAAGCCTATAATGCCAGCATTTGGGAGGCTGAAGCAGAAATGCCTCCATGAGTCAAGGCCAGCCTGAGCTACCCAGTGACTTCAAAGCTGGCCTGGGTTAGATAGCAAGACAAGAAAAGTGTGTCACACATCCACATAGTGGATATAAGAAGTGAAAAGGGCAACTGGCCAAGAGGCAAGGTAATGTGGCTACACCCCTGACCAAAGCACAGAATGACAAAAAAGCCATTTACAAACTAGGGTATGTGGAGACCAGGCTAGTTTAGCAAAATATACAACAAACAATCATGCAGACAAGGCATATCCCCGGAGTGGAGTGAAGCAGCAGAGCAGCAAGAAAATCAAAAGCTAATATCCTGCTCTCCTTCCCTCTGACTAGAAAAGCAGCAAAGAATAGCCAGGCGTGGTGGCACACGCCTGTAATCCCAGCACTCGGGAGGCTGAGGCAGGAGAATCATTGCCAGTTCGAGACCAGCCTGGGCTACAAAAGTGAGCTCAAGGCCAGCCTCAAGTGCGTAGCGAGACCCTGTCTCAAAAAGACAAAAAAAAAAAAGCAGCAAAGAGTTCCCTGGGTGCCTTGAAAACAGTCTGCCGCATTAGAGTCTAGAGGAGAGAGTGAGAAAAGGGAGAGAGAAAAGAAAGCCTTGTGGAAACCAAAGCTTTTCCCAGCTTGGGGCTTAGTATCTCATACCTAAGCTTTTTTCTCATGTCTGACCATGCAAAGATGGTTTTTTGGTTGGCTGGCTCCGCCAGATGCTACACGGCAGTTTCTCTAGAAACGAATCTCCAATCAAATGTATTACCGGTTCTTCTTGCCTCAAACAGGAGCAGACAGACAAGCCAGTAACAGTGCCAAAAGCTTATTTGGAAAGCACAGGGTGAAGTGGTGTGGGAAGAACCAGCTCTGCAGAGTGAACTTCGGCCAAAGAAAAAGAGGGTAAAGCAAAAATAAAAGTAGTAAAGCAGAAAAGCACACTTGTTTCCAGAGAGGAGCCCCTACCCTTCAACACTCTCTTTGAGGCATTCAATAAGCCTTTTGTTCTCTGTTAAGTCTCTCTTTTCCCCAGAATGATGTAACCCCTTGTACTTGTTTCTGCCATACGCAAAGCGTGAAATTCAGTGTAACTTTCTGTCCAGTCAACTAATGGTGAACATGCTATTTCTGTACTTCCTCCTTAGTTGTAAACTCTGTAAAAACCCTGCTCCCTGACAGTTGGGCACTTGGCTCTTCAGTGTGCAACCCTGCCCAAGCCCACGGGTGAGTATAAAACTGGGCACTTCCCTGCAAACCTCAGCTGTGGCTTGGCTTGCTGCTCTCTGTCTGCCGCAGTGCTCACCGGGAGCTGCTAACACACTGAGAGCAAGCACTTTGGGCTGGAACACTTGAAGGAACAAAGGTACACACTTATTCTGACATGGCTGGGACAAGCAGACTCATGAGGGATAGAAGCTTTCTGCAAGGGCCAGTGGTTTTGATGCTGTTCTCAGCTTGTGAGAGCCAGAAGTTGTGCATACAGGGTACTGGCATTGCCCTGGAACCTTGTGATTGACAAATCCCAGCCAGGTTGGCCATGCCCTGCCTCCTATATCAACACTCCCCAGGGAAATACCACTCTCAAGGCTACTGCTGAGGACATGGGAGAGGGCAGGGGCCCTGCTCCTGGATGGCCTTGGCCCTTTTTGTGAGCACAGGTGTGAAGTGGCATCCTGAGATAAGTACTTCATCCTCAAATCTGTAGGAGCAAGCAAGGGGTGAGGGGCCTGGCACTGGAGGCCTGGTTGGGGTTGACAGTACCCATATTCTGCTCAGGGCTGTCCTTATGCCTCAGCTCAAGGCTGGTGACCAGGAAGTGACTCCTTCTGGTTCTTAGAGGGAAAGAATCCCTAGACAGTATTGGTGGCCTGAGACAGGCTGAGCTTGCATAGCAAGCTGCACTCCTCAGGGGACCCATCTCTGAGACTGTAAAATCCAGATCTTCAAATCACAAAAGGCTCTGTTCTCTGCCCCCAAATCAACTCCTGGACCCTCTGCACTGAGCTACATCGTCAATCCTTTTTACTTTCTTTTGAGATGGTGTCTTCCTAAGTCCCCAAGTTGTCCTGACTAAACTCGAATTTATATTCCTCCTGCCTGGGCCTCCCACATGCTGGGACCATAGTGTGTACTGCATGGCCAGGAAGAGCACTTTGTCCATCTCATTCACTGCTGTACCCAGCTCAAGGACAGCACAAGCGTTTTGTGTGATGTGATAGGGGAATGCAGTCCCGGGTGCTTTTCTCTTCCTGCAGTACTGGGATTGAACCCAGGGGTTTTGCTCTAATCTGTATCCACAGCCCTTTCTAATTTTATTTTGAGACAAAGTCTTAGTAAGTTGCTAGATTGCTCAGGATAGGCAAGACTCCAACTGTCTTGTGGTTTTCCTGCCTCAGCCTCTCAAAGTGCTGGGGTTGTAGGCATGTACCACAATAAATACTGCCATCTTTCTCCTTTTAAATCCCACACAAGTAATACTGGAGCTCATTCTCCTTGGAAGAAACAAAAACATGACTGATTTGATTAGCAGCCCCTTTGACACCCCCCTTCTCCCTTTCCCAGGCCCCCTGGGAATAACCCCAGTAGTTGTGACTACTGCTATGGCTTTGAGATGATCTTTCTAAATCATAGGCTATATACATGCATAGTATAGACATAGAGAGAGAGAGAGAGGAGTTTGTGGGTGTTTTTTGACATTACTTAGAACACACTCTTCTTTAGTTTTTTGAGATAACATCTCACCATGGAGTTCATGGGGGCTTCCAGGAGAGCTCTGTGGTTTAAGCACTTGTGCCTGCAATCCCAGTGAGGCAACAGGGTTGGTGGTTCAATCCTCAGACCCACCAGAAAGGCAGCCTGAGCCAGCAAAAAAAAAAAAAAAAAAAAAAAATCCTTCACACCATGGAGTTCAGGATGGCCTTGATTTCATTATGTAGTTTTAGCTGGCATCAAATTCACAGCAATCCTCCTGCCTTGGCCTCCCACATGCTGGAATTATAGGTGGGTACCAAGACACTGGGCTCTCATCACATTATTCTTGTTCTGCCTTTTGTGCTTTTCACCTCACAGTCTGGGAGATGAACAAACACTGATTGATAGCATCTCTTGTACCATCTTTTAGGAGCTGGAGAGAGCTCAGTGAACAACACCAGCATAATCTCGCTTCCTGTAGCTTATGTTCAACAATGAACAACAGAAGTGAGCAAAAAATACAGCATGCTAGGCTGTGATGAGCTCTGGGGAGCAAATCAGAGCCGTGAAAGGAAAGAGAGAACAGAAATTGGATATTGAAATGAGATGCTCAGGTCCAGCCTCACACGCTTTCAAAGGAGAGAGGGAGGGAGCAAAGCAGATGCCAGCCTGGGCCAAGAGCCTGCACAGCATGCTGGAGGGATAGCAAGGCAGCTGGCCTGTCCCCAGAAGAATGGCTAAGGAGAAAGGAAGCTGGGGATGTGATCGTTGGCTTGGACTTTGACTCAGATGGAGCTTGAGGCGGTTCTGAGCAGAGTCACAGCCTGTTTCATCTTTTGCGAGGGCCTCCTGGGCATCTATGTTCAGTCTCGATCTTAGTGGTGGCACAGTGAGATCCAGGAGTTGGGTTAGAAGGCTGTACAATGATCCAGACAGCAGACAGTAGGGGCCTGGGTCAGCCTAAGAGTGCAGAGTTCAGAAGTGGTTGGGTCAGGGCCAGTGAGGTAGCTCAGTAGAATAAGTACTTGCCTGGCAAATGCAAGGTCTTGAGTTCAATCCCTGGTGAAAACACACACACACACACACACACACACACACACACACACACACACACACACACACAGAAGTGGTTGCATCTTAGATACATAGTGAAAATAGAGAGGGCAGCATTTGCAGATGAACTGGCTGTGGGGAGTGAGAAGATGCTAAGGTTTGGGCTTGAGTGATTAAAAGTATCAAGTGATCCCTACATTTTTCTACCTAGCTCATTTATCCATTTTATTTGTTGATTTATTTATTAAAGTTTTACTAGTACATTTTTTGTCTTTTTTTTTTTTTTTTTTGTCTTTTTGAGACAGGGTCTCACTATGAAGTTCAGGCTGGCCTAAAGCTCACTTTTGTAGCCCAGGCTGGTCTTGAACTCACACCAATCCTCCTGCCTCAGCCTCCCAAGTGCTGGGATTACAGGCATGCCCCACCACGCCCGGCTCTATTATTACATGTTTGTGGTACATCATGATCACATTACTGTGGGAGTTGGTCTCTGTACATAAATAACACTTAATATTTTTCATTCCTCTTTCCCCCCCAGGACCCTCCTGAGGCAGGAGGATCATTTTGAGTTGAAGACCAGCATGGGGGCTACACATTGAGCACAAGGCCAGTCTAAACTCTATAGTGAAACCCTGTCTCAAAAAAACAGAAATAATAAATAAAATTGAGTCTTTCTGGTTGGTTTAGCAAGGAAGAACCAGGTGTGCCGAAGCTGCTGGGCCGGGCACCATGGTATCTGTATACCTCAGTTTGTGTGCATTTCTGGAGTACGATCCATATTCACAGTTCTTCCTGAGAGCGATAGTGACTATGAGGGGAGTTTAAGGAAGAGTTAAAACAACTATGAGTGTCAGAGCAGTGGAAATATCAGCTAAAGCTTTTCCTGTCCCAGTAGTTGGAGTTGTTACCAGCCTGAGAGAGGGAAAGCTGGACAGCCAGAATCAGCAGAATATGGAAATGAAGTCTGGGATTCAGACACCCCCACTCATGGACCAGCAGATTGGCCAGTCCCCGAGCTATGGGGACCTTTGCAAGAGCCCTGGACTGCAGTGGCTCCATCTGGCAGCGCAGCCTGCTCATGAGCCACCTCCTGAGACATCACCCTGTTTCATGCCATGGACACACTGCAGAGGAATGGCTAGAAGCTGGCCAAAGCCATGTTCATCCTGGTTCTCTATGGTGGGGGCGCTACTGCGTCAAGATGAGATGAAGAAATTGTCACCCTCCAAGGCTATGCTGGCTGAGGAGGCCTTGGAGAAGTACCAGAAGGATTTCAGTGATGTTAATCAGGACTTTCTGCTCTGAAAGCCACTTATAAGCGTAGTCCCGTTCTACTACATGTGGAAGACTGAGGACCAGTACACTCAGTAGAAGAGATTGAAGGCTGCTAAAGCAGACAGCAAACTGAAGTAAGTCTACATCCCCACCTACACTAAACCAAACACCAATCAGATCATTTCTGTGGGTTCAAAACCTGGCACGAGGGGCCAGAGACATAGCTCAGCAGTATACCCATCTGCCTGGCAAGCGCAAGGTCCTGAGTTCAACCCCCAGCACAAAACAAACAAACAAAAAAACCACTGGCATGAATGGAGCTAGATTCCAGAAGGGCTTGACCTATGAGAGTTGCCACACCACACATTCTGCCCAGTGGTATGTCTAAGGCTCACCCAACATGCAATGCCATCTCTGTGCAGCCTGTTGGATCTACTGGAAGAAGTACGGGGGGGTGAAGACTGCAAGCCAGCTTGAGGGGGCTGTTTAGGCTCCACCAAGCCATACTTGAGGGGTCATTTGTCTAGACGTGAAGGCTAAGTCTCTCTTCTATACGACCAGTGCCAACTGAGCCAAGTAGCTGGACAAGAACAGGCAAGCACTCCTAGTCCAGACAACAGAGCTGACCTGGCTTGCCCAATGGATGTGCAGGTACCTGGTGCAGCCAAGGAGGGCAGCCTGGTGATCCTATGTCCCCATCATTGCCAATACTGTCAAGGTAGAGTGCTCCATCTGCTTTCCAAAGGCTGCCAAGACACCACTGAAGATTCACACTCTGGTGTGGCTGCTCCTCGCAACAATTGTCAAAAATCTGGTGGCTCGGACACCTCTAAAATTAAAAAAAAAAAAAAAAAACCACCTCAGGCCACTAACACAGCAATCAACCGAAACCAGCTGACTGACTACCAGAACCTGGGTGGCATCATGGTGAAGCAGGCCTGTGAGACCATGGCAGGGACAGGGCTCCCTTTCTTTGCCACTGGAAGGCTGCTGGCCTTGGCGATCTGCTCAGGCTCACAGCCAGCAGAAACTAAATCCTGCAGATGCCCCCAATCCTGTGATGTTTGTGATCCCAATGGATACCGGGGCCTTATGGAAGGCTCTCACTTGGAGATGCAGCAGGCTCTCCAGAGGTCCAACTTTCCTCTGAAGGTGAAACCAACACTGATGGCTGTGTGACTTCTAGTCCCTCTGTCTACATCCTCACATCTGGCCAGCACCCATGAGCCCATTGTCCTGGAGGCTGAGCTTTGCAGGCTGGGAAGCCAGAGTAGAGCCCAGGACGCACACCTCCTTTCTCTAGAGGGTGAGGTACCATGGGGAACCATGGAGGCTAGGTGCCGGTGGCCTTACCACCTGGGGATTGGGGCCCCTCCTTAACTTTCCTGGGTATGGCCAGGCAGTGCTCTCAGGGACACCTAGCTGGTCCTCGAGGGCTCCTTGAACACTTTTTTTTGGACAGTTTCCGGGCTATGAAAGGAGACAGGGGCCGGGTGTGGTGGCGCACGCCTGTAATCCCAGCACTTGGGAGGCTGAGGCAGGAGGATCGGTGCGAGTTCGAGACCAGCCTGGGCTACGAAAGTGAGCTCAAGGCCAGCCTGAGCTGCATAGCGAGACCCTGTCTCAAAAAGACAAAAAAAAAAAAAAAAAAAAAAAAAAAAAAGGAAACA
>PVJA010053643.1:0-11897 GCA_004027025.1 Myocastor coypus
GCTCACTTTTGTAGCCCAGGCTGGTCTCGAACTCGCACCAATCCTCCTGCCTCTGCCTCCCGAGTGCTGGGATTACAGGTGTGCGCCACCACGCCCAGCTCCTGTGAGCTCTTGAGCATCTCTTTTTTTTTGGTTTTCTTATGACCAGCTCAGCCTGCCCTTGAGGTGGGGCTGGCGCAGCATGTGGTGCTGAGGATCAAACTGCAGTCCCTGCAGCTTGCCTAAGCAGGCACCTTAGATTGCTGAACCATCTCGCTCCCCCGTTTTTTATTATATTAGGCATCTTTGGTTCAGACTCCCTGCTACATCTCCTCAACTCAGGGAGTCTGCTGGACTTTACCTTGATTTCCTCTCCCTACTCTGTGACCTGAAAACTTTCTCCAAGCAGTAAGATGAAGCGATTAGAAAACTCATTTATTTTATTTCCTGTCTTTCAGGGGTCATTGTCCTTTGGTGTTTATTGTTCAGTGTTTTGAAAATTGCTGTCTTTTTTTCATAGGGTCTATAGGGTCTCACTACGTAGATCGGACTTACAGTGATTCTCCTGTTTACAGCCTCTCAAAAGCTGGGGTTACAGGTGCATGACCACACCCAGTCTCAATTGCCCATCTCACGGTGTCACTGGGGGCCAGCATGGCATGAGGGGGATCGAACCCCTGCCTCTGCCTAAGCAGGTGCTTTAATCCACTGAGCTATTTGGCCGGCCCTTGTGTCTTATAGTTGTCTGTTTTCATTTTGGTATTTCTGGGTTCAGGGTAAATCTGGCCCCTGTGTTGTCATCTTGGGCAGAACATTTCTTTTTTTTTTTTTTTGTCTTTTTGAGACAGGGTCTCGCTATGCAGTTGAGGCTGGCCTTGAGCTCACTTTTGTAGCCCAGGCTGGTCTCGAACTTGCACTGATCCTCTTGCCTCTGCCTCCCGAGTGCTGGGATTACAGGCGTGCGCCACCATGCCCGGCTTTAGAGGCCTTCTCAACTTTTTTTTCTTTTTTTTGGTGGGACCAGGGTTCAAACTCACGACCTTGCACTTGCCCAGCAGGCACTTGTGCCTCGAAGCTATCTCCCCAGCCCCCTACAGAACATTTCTTTAACTCTGGAACTGCCCCAGCATCAGTTTGCGTGTTACTTTTGTCACCATCTTATGCCTGAAAACAGGGAGTCGCCAAGGAGCTGAATCTTGGATATCTGAGCCAGCTGGTGGTACAGCTGGAGCTGGCCTAGAGTTGGGGGTCTGTGGGGCATTGGTTTCAAAGCACAGCAAGGGCCCTGTCCATTGGTGGGGCTGAGGGGTGTAGACCGGAGCTCAGCTGTGGAATCCCAGGCTGGACGGGGGAGACTGCTCAGCTAGAGCTGCTGGAGGGAGCGCGTCCTCGCCCGTGCTGTGCGGCAGTAACAGAACACCTGAGACCGCACAACTTATAACAGATGTATTGGCTTGTGGTTCTGGAGGCTGGCAGGTGTATCCTTCCCTGTTGAAGGCCTTCTTACTGCATCATCTCATGAAGGGCAAAAGATGGGTGTTTTAGGTATTTTTCTCTCATTGCTGAGACAAAATACCTGACACCTGAGGTGAAAGGGAGAACGGTTTATTGAGCTCACTGTTAGTAGAGGTTCTAGTCCGCAATTGGCTGGTTCCAGGATAAAGTGGCTTATCAGAGAACGGTTATGGTGGGCAGAAAATTGCAAAGCTACAAGCAGGGCAGACAAGACTCTTTCTGTCCCTTATATTGTAAGCAGGGAATCCACCCTTGGGCAGGTGTGGTGCTCACACCCTTAACTCTACCCAGGGCTATGCTAAATAAATCAGTGGACTGATTGGCTAATCACACAGCCTTAACCCTAGGATCTCACTCTCTAGATTCAGCCACTTCTGAAAAAGTGCTATGACCACATGTGGCTTTGGGGGTGAGATTTAGACACCAACCATCATGGAGGGTGAGAGAGACAGCAAGAGGGAAACTTTTATAAATAATCTGCTCCTGCCATAAGCATTAATCCACTCATGACGGACCCTGTGTGATCCAGCCACTTCCCGTCAGAGCCCCTTCCGACACTACATGAGGAATCAAGTTTCCAAGATGTTTAGAGGAATGCAAAGGCACTGGGGAGGGTGTAGGGGAAGCAGGAGGCAGGGAGGCTGTGCTAGGAGCGTAGGATGGCAGTGTCAGAGGCACAGCCTCTCTTGGTCTAGATGGGGTTCTGAGTATGGCTTCTGCGGAGGGAAGTGTAAAAAGGTCAAAGGTCCTGAGTGCTCACTCACAGGAGCAGTGTCAACTCAGCATGGCAGCAAGGGGTGACCTGAGAAGGAAAATTCTGGGCCCCTGCCTGAGCTTCTTAGCTATGGGGATGCTGGGATATGATGGCCATGAGGGAGGGAGGACCACAGAGCCAGGATCCAGGGCAGAGAGGAGGAATCATGACACAGGAGGATGGTGCAAAAGCAGGAGTGTAGGCCTGGTGGAAGGTCACTGCTCTGGGCTAGGAGAAACAAGGGGTGGCCCAGATCGTGTGTGTGTGTGTGTGTGTGTGTGTGTGTGTGTGTACAGCAGCCAGGATGGAGACTGATCAATGGGAAGAAGAGGTTACTGTGCGTTACCAGTGGCTAAGAACAAGTGCCCACGGAGGGGCGTGGGTTTGGGGGTGGGGTAAGAGCAAAGGAACTGAGATAAGGGCTTTGTTTTGTTTTTGCAGTACCAGGGATGGAACTCAGGGCCTTGGGCTTACTAGGCAGGTGCTTAAGCTGCTGAGCTATCTCCCTGGCCCTGAGCAAAGGAACTGGGGAAGAAGGTGCTGAGGACATGGGGAGACCTGGGATCAAGCCCGGGAGAGTGTTCTATGGGCTGAAGGAGCCCAGTGGGCTCTGGGATGGGATGGATTCAGTTTTGGATTTATATGAGGGACACGGGCATTGATCTTAGGGAGACCATTGGGTCCAGCCTCTTGGAATCCCAGTCTGAAGGAAATGTGGAAGGGCAGAAATGAAAACCAGAGAGGATCAATAGGCCTCCCCCTGGGGGCAGGAAGGGGAGCTACTCACAGATCTCCTTTTTAGGATGAATGTCTAGTAAAGCCCGGGTCTGTCTCCTGCAGTGTCCCCTGTCTAATACCTAGCTGATGTGCTGTGTGCCCCATGAATGAATGATTGGGCCAGCTGCATAGGGTGCATGCCTGCTTACCTGTGTTCATTCGGGCTCAAGTATGTAAGTGTGTTCAATGTCTCAACAGTCAAAACCATCAAGCATCCACCGCCCCTGGCCTGGGCTGCGCCTCTTTGGAGGTCTGTGCCCCTCTGCTCCTCTGTACCTGGTACTCCAGTTCCCAACCCCTGATGCCCGGCTTCTGAAACCCCCTCTCTCACAGGGCCATCTTCTCCCCGGCCCCTCCAGCAGCGCCTCTGCTCCAGTTTCCGTCTCGGTCTGCTCGCCCTGGGCCTCAATATCCTGCTGCTGGTGGCCATTTGTGTGACTGGGTCCCAAAGTGAGAGTCACAGGGCTACCAGGGGAGGGGCAGGGATGGGAAGAGAGGGGAGGAGATGGAGACAGCAGGGGGCATGCGCAGAAGTAGGAGCCAGCGGTGGGTGAATGTGGGAATAACGATGTTGGCAGTGAGCAGTGCTGAGGGGCACAGCCCCAAGGACAGCCCCATGCCCTGTCCTGTCCCCTGTCTCCTGACAAGGCATACAGCTGCAGCTGGAGCTGCGGACCCTGAAAGAAGCTTTCAGCAATTTCTCCTCCAGCACCCTGATGGAGATCCGGACTCTCAGCTCCCACGGTGAGTGCACGGGGTGGTTGGCCCAAGTGTTCTGGGCTCCATGTTGAGTCTTCACAAGGAGTATGTGCAGGGGCTATGGGGATGCAGCCTGGGGTCAGACAGCTCCAGGGTATGAGGCGAGAAGCCACAGCTCTGCCCTAGGAGTGCAAGCACCTGCAGGCGGCAGAGCAGCTCCGTTCCCTTTTTTCAGGAGGTTCAGCAAGTGACAAGTTGACGTCCTTCGGAAAGAAGATAGAGAAAAAGCAGAAAGAGCTCCAAATAGGTCAGAGGTCTTCCAAGTGTATATGGGCGTGTGGTGCTGTGTGTGGTTTTGTGTGTGGTGTGTGTATTTGTACACGTGTGGTGTGTCTCATGCTATGTGAGGGTGCATCCCCACACCCATGCGGCATGTGGGTGTCACATGATGAGCCATATGCTTGTGTGGGCTATGTGGCATGTGTGTGTGTGTGTGCGCACGCACGTGCGTGCGCTTTCCCTGCTGACAGCTAAAGGCTTGTGCCTCGACCTGAGAGTGGGGGCTCACCTCTGGCCACTGTCACCTATGCATTGTTCCCTAGATCACACTATGCTGAACTTTCACCTGAAGCACTTTCCAGTGGATCTGCGCACCCTGACTTGTCAGATAGTGTTCCTCCAGAGCAACGGTAGGGACAGGGAGACCCTACTCCCAGGGCATCTGGATCTCCAGGGAGATCTCACCTCTTTCTGTCACCCCCACTTCCCCCAGGCACAGAATGCTGCCCCATTAACTGGGTGGAGTATCAAGGCAACTGCTATTGGTTTTCTCGTGTTGGGATGACCTGGCCTGAAGCCCACCAGTACTGCCGGCTGGAGCGTGCCCACCTGGTGGTCATCAACTCTTGGAATGAGCAGGTGAGGCCCAGCTTGCCCAAAGCCAGGAGGAAACCTTAAACACAGGCTTGGTCAAGAGGTCTGGTCTGGCTTGCTTTTGCTCTTTCTAACCTAAATATGAATCCAGAAGCAGAAGTGTGGTAGAGCTCGGGAGGTGCTTAGAGAAGCAACCTTTGATGTTGAGTGACTGTGCCAGGTGCCATGTGACCAGGCGTGGAGGAGACAGCCAGGAGACAGAATGTCAGCGGATAGGAAAGGCCAGGACAGAGAAGGAGAGTGTAGCAGAGGGCTTAGAGTCTTCTTGGGCTGCGCTGACCTTTAGATGCGGTTATCACTTGGGTTAAAGGAATAGAATGAACAAGACCCAGGAGTGCCCTGCAGGGGTCGCTGTGTTCCTCCAAGGAGCTCCGGGTCTCCGCTTCCCATAGCGGTCACAAGAGAGCAATCCTGAGCATGCAAGTTCGGGACAAGAACCAACGGGGAGGAACAGAGAGGATGTTTCTGGAAAAAAGGAGGTCGATATTGGTAGCACTTAGTGAATGCTTCCTACAGCTGGGCTCTTTCATCTATTCATGTTAAGCCTCACAACCCTGTTGGGCAGAGATCTCTGTTAGCCTCACTTTGAGTTGAGGACACTAAGGAACAAGGGAGGTTAAGTGATTTGGCACGAAGCTGGTACACCTGATGGAGCCAGAACTCAGAGCCCTTTGGCCTCTTTGGTAAGGTCTATGGGGCTTTGTGCTGTATGAACTTGAAAGTGCTGAATGCCAAAGCAATTAAGCCACGTGGGACAGAAGCCAGGAATATAGTCATGGTTTATGACTTTGCATAACTGACTGAAGCTTATTAGCATAAAAGAATTGAGAGTTTATGTAACTTTTCAGATGTGAGGTGAAAAAGGAAACCAGCACATTTCTTGGGGCAGTGGTTCTCAACCGTTCTAATGCCGTGACCTCGCAATACAATTCCTCATGTTGTGGTGACCCCAAACCAAAAAATAATTTTGGTGGCTACTTCAAAACTGTAATTTTAGCCGGGCGTGGTGGCTCACGCCTGTAATCCCAGCACTTGGGAGGCTGAGGCAGGAGGATCGTTGCGAGTTCGAGACCAGCCTGGGCTACAAAAGTGAGCTCAAGGCCAGCCTGAACTGCACAGTGAGACCCTGTCTCAAAAAGCCAAAAAAAAAACAAAAAACAAAAAAAAAAAAAAAAAAAAAAAAAAAAAAAAAAAAAAAACTGTAATTTTGCTACAGTTATGATTTGGAATGTAAATACCTGATATACATTATGTATTCTCATTGGTACAAATCAAACATAATTTAAACATAGTGATCAATCACAAAAACAATATTTAATTATATGTTGAGAAGCATTTATACTAATTCCAACAAATAACATTTCACCATGGCATAGCATGGGTTTAAATATGTATTTTTTGATGGCTTTAGGTGACCCCTGTGTTTTGGTTGTTCGACCCCTACTGGAGTCGTGACCCACAGGTTGAGAACTACTGTCTTGGGGTATGATTGCCCCAAAAGCTACCAAGTGAGTAGCTTTTTTTTTTTTTAAACTTTATTTATGTATGACCAGGTCATCCTGTCCTGGGGTTGGGGCTGGCACAGCATGTGGTGCCACAGATCAGACCACGGTCCCTGGGGTTGCCTGAGCCTGCCTCAGCAGGTGCTTTAGACCGCTGAGCTACCTCCCCACCCCTAAGTCAATAGCTTTTAGCATGCTCTCACCCCAGTCTCCTGGGGCCCTTCGCTAGCTTTGGTGACACAGTCTTTGTAGCAGCAAGCAATGAAAAGTCCTCAGCTTTCCTTTTGGCAACCCTTTTGGGTTCAGTGGTGACCTTCCTCCTCTGTCACTGTTACGAATGGACACAATTGTTTCTTCTCTGTATTTCACCCTGGAAGAGGAGGGAATGAATGCTCTTAGACAATTTTCTCTGATTGTCTAGCACAATTTGATTGCTCTTTAGTCTTCAGTGCAGAGGCCTGGGTTTAATGATGTGGATTCTTTATTCAGTTCTTTAGTTTGTTTACAGATAGGAAGTGGTAACAGATAGCAGCAAATAGAATATTCTGTCTTCAGATTCCTTCTGCCCAACTCTGCTGAGCCCTTTCAGTGTGGAGAGCAGCCTTCATGCACAGGGCATCATCCTATCTGTAAGATCCTAGAACTTAGGGATGCTACTGTAACTGAACATGCCCTGGGGCAGGGGGGGGGACCAGCTGCAACCTTAGGCATACCTCAACAGCGCAAGTGGAATTTTCCTCCAAATGCAAGTAAAAGCCCTTCATATGGTAAATGCTTTATTTTTCATTTTATTTTTTTGTAGTGCTGGGGATTGAACTCAGGACCCTGTGCTTATGAGGCAGGCACTTATTCTACTGAGCTATCTCCCCAGCCTCTGAAAAAAAAAAAAAAAAAAAAACTTCACATGGGGCCAAAGGGGGTTATAGGGTTTCTATTGGTTAACTCATCCCCCTGCTTCCTCCACAGAGCTAGATGGCACATCTTCACCTACCAAACCATGGGACTTAAATGTCTAGGAATAGCCATATGTGTAAGAGAAAGTCATTTGGGGCTGGTGAGATAGCACAGCAGACTGAAGTGCCTGTTTAGGCAAACTTAGGCAAGCGAGGGACTGTAATTCAATCCCTGGGACCAAGTGCTATGCCAGCCCTGCCCCCAGGGCATACTGAGCCCAACCACAGAGTTTGGGCATAGTGGTGTATACCTGTAATTCCAGCCCTAGGGAGGCTGAAAAAAAGAGGATCACTATGAGTCTGAGCTGCAACAACCCTGTAACAACCAAATCAGAGAGAGAGAGAGAGAGAGAGAGAGAGAGAGAGAGAGAGAGAACCTACCTTTTTTTTTTTTTTTTTTTTTTTTTTTTTTTTTGTCTTTTTGAGACAGGGTCTCACTATGCAGTTCAGGCTAGCCTTGAGCTCACTTTTGTAGCCCAGGCTGGTCTCCAACTCACACTGATCCTCCTGCATCAGCCTCCCAAGTGCTGGGATTACAGGCATGTGCTACCACGCCTGGCTGAGAGAGAACCATTTGGAAAGGGCTTCTTAGAAGGTACCTGCAAGCTCAGAGATGTTACCAGCTGGCTGACGGGAATGCCCCTCACCCCAAGTAGCCAGATCAGGATGGAGCTCCACTCTGTGGGCCCTTGAAACCCCTGAGGTTTGGTAAATCTTAGGAAATGACAGATACATTTAGAAGCAGGGGCATCTGGAGGAAGATATACCCAAGAGTGAGGGTAACTGAGATCCTTAATAGGTTTTGGGGTCTGAGCAAGAGTTGGTGGTTGTGGGAAGATGGGTGACGCCCGGAGTTAGGGTAGTAGTTTGATGGGAGTGGAGAGGGAGGCCTGGCCGGGCTGGGAACAGAGGACAGACATCACGAAATTAGTTCACGACCTTAGTCATGGCTTGGCTCTTTGGGCTCTAACAACTGCCCTGAAAAATGTGAATCACTCAGAGAGTTTCTGAGAATTGAGATCATTCTTGTAAAACAATTAGCACAAAATGTAGCTCAGTAAAAGCTGACTAAGTAACAGATTACAGAGGAACAAGTGAGGAAGCCCTTGTGTTAGGAACTGAGGCAGGCTGCAGCCTGGGGCTGACCCGTCTGCGGAGTCTGAGGGGGAACCTGAATGCCTGCATGGGAGAATGAAAGTGCAGTCGACTAGCCTCTCCCCCGTCTGTTTTTCCAGAAATTCATTACACAACACACAGGTCCCTTTCATACCTGGATAGGTCTCAGAAACAGCGAAGACTCCTGGAAATGGGTGGATGGAAGCGCATACAGACACAGCTACATGTAAGAGGCCTTCCTCCAGCGCCCCGTCAGATTTCCCTGGGAATGGCTGCCTGTCCCTTCACTTCAACACACTCCTACAGGTCCCTTAGGGGCTATGTCCCTCAGTCCTCTCCTTCTCAACTGCCTACTTCCAATACTGTGTTTCATTGGCCTGAGGGGTGGGGTGGCCTGGATGTGGCAGGTCAGATCTAGAGGTTTGGTTTGCCTTTTTAGGAACTGGGCTTTCTCTCGACGAGAGATGTGGGGCAGCGGCCGTGAAGTAGGTGGAAGCAACGACTGTGCTGAAATCCTGTCCAGTGGTTACTGGAATGGCAATGACTGCCAGCAGGTGAACCGCTGGGTGTGTGAGATGCCGAGAGATGTCCCTGAGTAGGAGCCCTGCTTGGGCAGGACTTTCTGCACCCCACCCCTGTACCACCCTCTCTATGGAGGATTGTGAAGAAGGGAGAACAGAGTCCTGGCCGTGGGAGAGAGGGTCGGGGAAAATACAAAAGGGAAGGTTTAATTGTCTTAGACCTTGGGAAGCCTGAGGTTCTGCCTCTTGCAGTTCGTGTAATTAGTGTAATTTTCATCCTCTTCAGTGGAGTAGGAAAAGAAGAAGCAAATACTTGAAACTGTGTGGTCTGGTTCTTTGGAGCCGGGATAGGTAGGGTGCAAAGAAATGGGAGGGAGGAGGGTCTGGAGGGGACAGGCAGCTGCTCCTTGACGCCTGATCCCCCAGGGACCTGGGTCAGGGAGGGCAGGAAAGAAGCCTGGAGCACTCAGTGGCTGAGACCTCTAAGAGCTGGAGGAGGCTGCTTCTTTTGGATCCCAAACAGATTTTTTTAAAATAAATTTTTTAAATTTAAAGTATTTCATGTGGTTCAATTCTCATTAAGGTCACTTTAATGAGGTTGTCTTCAAGGTAGGCCTTTTAAAACAGAACTGATGCAGAGCCAGCCTGGTGTCAGGGGGCAGGGAGGGGAGGGTGTTCCATCCCGGGCTTGCAGTGCTGGCCCCGCCCCCTGGGCTGTGCCGAGTCAGCAATTGAGACTAGGTATGGTGGTGCCCTGTAATCCCAGCTCTTGGGAGGCTGTAAACAGGCGCATCACTATGAGTCCGAGCTGGTAGTGAGACCCTGAACACCCTGTAGACCCTTCCCTAAAATACAATCAATCAGTCAATAAATAGATAAATAGAATTGATGCTTAATCCAGTCATCCCATCTGTCCACAATTCTTCTATCTCCACTTGAATTATGGACAATGACAACCTCCAATGACAACTGTGGTCTTATATCCAGTTTCTTCTGACAGTTTACATTTTTGGAGCACTTATGGTAGATGGCTCTGTCTTGGTCTGACACCCTAAACTAAAAATATATATATATTGTATAGAAAATCATGAGCTGACATGAATAAATATAGACATAAAATATTGTGTCAATAGAAATACCAGGTTTAACATGCACAAAGCCAAGAAAACCAACGATGCCAGATACTGAATTTCTATTGCACTGTCTTTTGAACACACTAGCAGGAATAAACTGCTGAGCGTGGGTACCATACAGATTAGACCTGTCACCAGCACTGGCCACCAACAGCTTCAACAGGGGGCATGCCCCATCTCATGATCATTTAGAAACTGACCTTAAAGGATCTTTAAGATTTTTTTTTCAGTGCAAAGGATGAAACTCAGGGTTGGGCATGGTGGTGCATGCCTGTAATCCCAGCTGAGGCAGGAGGATCGGTGTGAGTTTGAGACCAGGCTAGGCCACAAAAGTGAGCTAGCCTGAACTGCATAGCGAGACCCTGACTCAAAAAGACAGAAAAAAAGAAAAGAAAAGAAAGAAACTCAGGGCTTCTCATGTGCTGCAGCAGGCTCTACTGCTGAGCTACATTCTTTACTCCCTCTATGGTAATATAATTATAGTAATATGGAACAAACCCAATTGATATCCCAAGAAGCAGGAAACAAGAAACAGAGCCCAGAGAGGGCTGCTGTCTGTTGTAGGTCCCAGAAAACTGGGGTTTATGACTGCAGATAGCAGCTTCTCTTACAGGCACCCTGTTTGTTGACCTCTTGCTTGGGATGTTAATGGTTGTCTCCTCCCCTGCTCATTTTTTATGTTAGCATCTGTGTGAATCTAGTGATAGGTAAATAGTAGAAGACATAGTGATGTGTAACCTGCATTCACCAAAGTAGTTTTGCACATTCCTTAGCCTGATTGTAACCCTCAATAAAGGTGAGCTGTTTCTGGAGCTCTGCGCTCACTTTGAGAGAGACAAATCTCAGTGAGTCCTCTGAAGCATGTTCATCGGGTTTTTTTTTTTATCATTTCTTTTGGCACTGACAATATACAACACCCTCAATTCTTTTTTAAAATGTATTGTTACAGGGTCTCACTACATAGCTTGGACTTGTAGTGATTCTCTTGTTTTCAGCCTCCCCAGTGCTGGGATTACAGGTGCACGCCACCATGCACGGATTTGGTGGTTGGCTCAGTGCAGCCTGGGACAGGGTCAATGTGGCGGGTGGTGCTGGAGATCGACCCTTGGTCCCTGTGCTTGCCTAAGCAGGCACTTAGTCCACTGTGCTATATCGCTGGTCTCCTTCCTTTAAATTTTAAATTGCAAAATAATATCTACTATTAATAAAAACATTAAATACATGCGCACACATGCAGGTGTGTGTGCACCCCACCAGCCCCTACATAACACTTAATCATTCTGTCATGTAGATGTGAGATCTTCCATTTCTATCTATAAAAATTTTTATTTAATTCCGAATTCAGAATTTGTATAAATCGTGGCTGATATATGTGCAAGTTTTTGTTTTTTGAGACAGGATTTTACTAAGCAGACCAGAGTGACCTCAAACTTATAATGTGTCTGCCTCCCAGTGTTCGTCCATTCTTTCTCCTGCCTTCCCTTCCTCCTTCCTTCCTTCTTTCCTGTTTTCCATCCTTCTCTCCTCTTCCTTGTTCTTTCTCTTTCTCTTCCTCTTCTCCTTTTCCTTTCCTCTTCCTTCGTCTCCCCTCTTTTTGTCCCTCTCCCAGTACTAGGAAAATGAATCGCCACTGACCTATACCCAGCCTTTTCTTTAAAACATTTTATTTTGAGACCTGGTCTCCCTCACTTGCAGGGGCTGCACTGGAACTTGCCATCCTCCTGCCTCAGCCTCTTGAGCAGCTGAGGTTGCATGTGTGCTTTACCATGCCCAACTATGAAATCAGTGGTTTAATTTGTTCTTTTTACTCTAGAGCAGGGGTAGAGTGGGGATGGGGTTGGGGGCGGGGGTGTGAATCTAAGTTTTATAAGGCCTGAGACCTGAAGTGTACACAATTTGGAGGATCTCTTTGTTTTTTTTTTTTTTTTAATTAATTAATCAATTTTTTTCTTGTTTCAGAACCTTTGTTTATTCACTCTTTTTTTTTTTTTTTTTTTTTTTTTTTTTTTTTTTTT
>PVJA010053644.1:0-11890 GCA_004027025.1 Myocastor coypus
AGCTTTTTCTGTTTTGGAAAACAATTATATTTCATAAAATTGTCATTTAGACGATAGGATTTGGAGAAGATGACAGAAAAGATGTTTGATATGAGAACAGAGACCAGAGGGCCAGAGCAAGCAAGCATTGACTCTCTGCTGCCCTCGTGTGGCCATCCTCGGAAAATTACACTCTCAGAAGTACAGAATGTAGACTGAGATTTTAAAAGTAGAACATTTTGACAACTGATACATGCAAGTGCACACGGGTCACATTTGCCTTCTTGGACCAGGCCCTCACATTCAAAATCTAGCAGGCCCTGAACGTGAGTGTGAGCGGAGATCGCAGAGGGCCTTCCATCGAGCCCAACGCTTGAGCCTCTAAGCCGCCCAAGGGGAACTAGTCCCGCAGGACCTGCCAGCCGCTACAGGAGACAGAAATGAATGGAGCAGGGTTACAGCACAGCGCGATACCTGCTAGCAAGCTGCTGAGCCTACACAGGGATCACTGTCTAGATCTAACTGAGCCACACGGAGCCCCGGAAGCTGCCTGAATCTGACTTCCTCCTCTCTGGCAGGGACTCACACCGTAGGCCTTTTAGATAAAGCTTTTGTTGTTGACTGGACGTCCGAGTAGGGCTGGGGTGTTCTCCTGCGCTGGTGGCAAGGATGAAGCGACAATGCTGAGCTCCTACAAAGAGCGCCGCGAAAGAGCTTCCTCTGCTCTCTCAGCAGCTGGGCAATGATAAAGCGGGGATGAGGACGCAGCCTTCTTCTGAGTGATGAAAGCAGAGCAGGCAAAGCCACGCCGGTGGGCTCGCCTCTGCGCCCTGAGCACGGGAGGCGCGCGCTTCCGCTGTCTGTAAAAGGCTCTAAGGTGGAATGCGAGCTCAGCGACACTGACGTCTCCCAGGTAGGTAAACGGTCTAAATGTAATTTGGAAGGAAACAGACAGCGACACCGCAGTGGTTCTCAACCTTTCGAACGCCGTGACCCCGCAATACAGTTTCTCATGTTGCGATGACTCCAAACCAAAAAATACTTTTGGTGGCTACTTCAAAACTGTAATTTTGCGACAGTTATGATTCAGAACGTAAATATGCATTATGATAGGCATTATGTATTCTCATTGCTACCAATCAAACAATTTAAACAGTGATTGATCACAAAAACAATATTTAATTATATGTTGAGAAATATTTATTGCTAATTCCAGTAAATAACATTTCACCATGGCATAGCATGGGTTTAAAAAGACATCGGAAATATGTATTTTCCAATAGCTTTGGCCGACCCCTGTGTTTTGGTCATTCGACCCCTGCCAGGGTCACAACCCACAGGTTGAGAACTTCTGGACTAGAGGTTTTCATTTGGTTTTCTCTTTAACAGTATTTTTAACAGGAAAATCATAGGAGAGACTGTGTAGGAATCTTTGCTGGTAAAGGCCAGTGTGCACCCGCTGTGCACAGGCACTGCGGTAGGTGGTGTGGTGAGAGCTGGTCTTGGCAACTAGCTCTGGGCAGCTCAGGTCTGGCTGCGGAAACTGAGGGAGAGAGCAGAGCCAGGGAGGTCTCTGGTGTTGGCTGAGGATGTGTCGCTCAGTGGTAGCAAAACCTGAACAGAGCAAAAGCAGAAAACCTCCAAGTGAAGTGTTTTCACATGGTGTTACCTAAACCTACTCTTACAGTTTATAACTAGATGCTCCTCCAAAGCCTCATGCGGTCATAGGGGGTTTGCAGAGGGGTCCAGATCTAGGGTGTGTGGTATTGGAATCAAGCATGTGTGCTTAACAGGTCAGGCAAGAGCAGGTCATATCTTAAACACAGACAATCCGCCCTAGGGCAGGTGTGGCACTCACGCCCTTAATCCTAGCCAGAATGATGCCAAACCAAGCAGCAGACTGATTTAGCAATCACACATCCTTCATCCCAGTTTCTTTGGGGTTCCAAAGGTGGAATGTTATGATTTGTGTCTACATGTGGTCAGAGGGCCTTTGCACAGGTGACTGAATCTACTGTGTGTGATTAAGGGCGTGGGATTAATAAATGGGCCCACTGAGTGATTTTGACACAGTTATGGCTAGGACTAAGGGCTGTGTGTGAGTGCCACACCTGCCCTGGGGCAGGCAGGCTGCATAAAATACAAGGGCCAGAAAGAGGGCCAGTGAGCTCCTGCCTGCTCCTTGCCTCACACTGCTTCCCCTCTGGGATGCCCCTCTGCCACGCCTCCCTGCCTTGGAGCAGCCACCTGTGGACTGGAACCTCTACAAATTATGAGCCAAATGATCTTTCTCCCTTTAATTTTGGGTGCTTTCAGCAATGAAAAAGCTGCTAAGACACTTACGAGTAACATTTGCTAGTAGATTATTTTTCTCATCTCGCAGATGGTTAGATTGTGTCTAGGCCCTCATGAAGGCCTAAGCGAGGCTTGCGGAGGTGGCTGGATCTAGGGTGTGTGATGATGGGATTAAGGTTGTAAGGCTAGGATTGATGGAGCCATGCTAGGATTAGGGATACCCCACCCTTGCTATGAACGCTCCCTGCCCTAAGAGAGGTGGCCTGGATACCACGGGGCCCCTTTCTTCTTCCTTCCATGGCTTGCTGCTTTGCCGTCTCCTGCCTGCCCCCCATGAACTGTCTCTCTTCTGCCGTGTTCCTCTGCCATGCCGCCCTGCCTTGGAGCCAGCCAACTACGGACTGAAGCCTCTACAAACTGGGAGCGACACAAAGCCTTCTTCCTGTAACTTTGGGTGTCATGCAGCTTGCCTCTGCAGTGAGAAAAGTGGTAAGACAGTTCGGGTGGACTACACGGTTGTTTCAAGACCAGACAGCCTGACTAGACTAGGCCTTTTGTCTCTCGTTCCATGCTGTGTTCTACTACGCACAGCTGATTGCCTTTTGCACATTTGTCTGCCCTGTCAGTTGGACAACCAGGTAGATATGTCCAACAGGCGAGAATGCAGGGCTGGAGTCCAGGACAGGGGTTGTAACTATTTATAGGAAAGGAAACTAACTAGGAAAGGCATAAAAAAAAAAAGAGAAAATTCTAATTAAGACAGACAGAATTACAAGGAAGCAATGGCTGACAGGATCAATGCTTTATGGTCAGAAATTAAGGGCCCCTCAACTCCTTGAGTGCCCTCATCAGGTGAAACCTGAATTTATAAGCATTCACACTGATATCACGGGCTAAGATACTTTCAGAATTTTGTTAGTATACAGGTGATGTGTTTAACACTACAGAATGTATATGCTTTTAAATGGTTGGAACTTGACCTAATTTACTAAAATGTAAAAGAAAATAATATAATGTACTCTGTAGTCCTAGACCAAGTCTTGCTAAATTCTGTTAACTGACTTAAACCTATGTTTTATTGTATAAAACAATAAGTGCTTTTACTACAGCTACTGGAAAAAAATGCAGCATGAAATATTTACTTATAGTTAGATAGTATGTGTGTATATATGTAAGTATACATGTATGCATGTGTATATTTGAGACAGGGTCTCACCATGTAGTTCAGGCTGACCTTTAACTTGCTATGGAGCCTTTCCTGGCCTCCAACATGATGTCATCCTCCTACATCAGCCTTCTGAGGGCTGGGATTATAGGCATGTCCCACCGTGAATGGCCTATAGTTAGATTAATTACGGAAAATATATACATGAAAGTGAAATTGTTAAATGAGTACTTATAAATTTATATGAAAACTACAATTAGTAATTTATATACTGTACTATGAATCCAGCCCTGTGCTATATGTTATGATTAATTGATTGATGATTGATTGATTGATTTAGTATTTTAGGGAAGGGTCTACAGGGTATTCAGGGTCTCACTGCTAGATCAGACTGATAGTGATCTGCCTGTTTACAGCCTCCCAAGAGGTGGGATTACAGGCACACGCCACCACTCCCTGTCTCAGTTGCCATCTCAGCGCACTCTGGGGGTGGGGCCGACTCAGCAGGCCTTGGAAATCAAACCCCTGGCCCCTGTGCTTGCTTACAAGCACTTTAATCTGCTGAGCTATTTGGCTGGCCCTAGATATTATGATTTATAAGCCACATCGAACATCATACCCTTAGAGTCACTTTTATATTCTTTTGTGGTGCTTGAAGGTTTCATCATAAATTGTAAATGCACTGTGTCTGTAGCCCAGCTGAAAGCTCCTCAAGCCGAAGAACAGTGTCCTCCTCACTTGTGAGCCCTGCCTGGGTGGTGTTAACGGGTAACTCACTCGGCAACGCCCAGGTAAATGCAGTGAGAAAGCGACAGAGGCTGCAGCCTCTAAAACAATGGCATTTGAGAACTGAAAAGTCTAATAATTATTTCATAGAAGATATTAAAATCTACCCAACAATATAACATTAGAAAACTGTAATTTTTTATTTTTATTTATTTATTTTTACAAAGGGAACAAAGGCAACTTTACTTTTCTACTAGAAAACCTTCCCAGGACCTGGGAGATAGCTCAGCAGCATAAGCACCTGCCTGGCAAGGGCAAGGTCGTGAGTTCAATCCCTAGTACCTAAAATAAGTAAGAAAAAAGAAACCTTTTTGTTTGAGTCCTAGTTCTACTCAAGTACTTTTTAATAAAATGCTAAGACCTCAGCCTCAGAAATATTAATAAAGAAGCTAATGTTTAAATAAAATAACCAGAGATGCAACAGAGCACTTCAAAGCCCCTGTTATTTTGTGACATGCATAAAAGGTCAGCTCTGAATGGCCTGGTACACCTAAGAGTTCGAGAAACGCTGCCCACATGCATGTGACAGCCTTAAGCATGGATTGAGATTATTGTTAACAAAACCAAGTAAATAACTGTTAGCACTTGCCAAACCCATCAATGCAACCTAAGTCAGTATTATGCTGACATAGTTATCTAAATGCCTTTTTAGTAATTTCGTTTTAAAAAATATGTTCACTAATCTAGTTTTTTAAGAGCTTACTTTGGCATAAATTAAAATAGTAATAACAACAACAACAACAACAACAACAACAATAATAATAATAATAATAATAATAATAATAATAAATTCTGTTCAGGTTAAATGAATATAAGCAAAAGGCTGAAAAGTTCTGTGTGTGCCCCAGGAGAGAAGCCATTCAGTGTGGCACTTGAAAATCCAGGCCTTTACTTGTTTATGTGGATGACATGAGCACATTTGTAGGGTTTTTTTTTTTTTAATCTTTTTTTTCTGTATTTTCTTTTAAGGAAGGGCCTACAGGGTGTTCAGGGTCTCACTACTAGATCAGACTCACACTGATTCGCCTGTTTACAGCCTCCGAAGAGCTTGGGATCACAGGCGCCCACCACCACGCCCAGTCTCCACTGCCATCTCAGTGCGCCTCACCAACAGGGCTGGCACAGAAGGCCAGGGATTGAGCCCAGCCCTGCACTCTGCCTAAGCAGGTGCTTTAGTTCACTGAGCTATTTGGCTGCACCCCCTTTTTTCCTTTATTTATTTGGTACAGGGTTTCATTATGCATCTCAGACTCATAGTGATCCTCCTATTTCAGTCTCCCCAGCACTGGGATTACAGGCGTGTACCTCCTTGCCCAGATTTGGTGGCTGGCATGGTGTGTCCAGGGTTCTGGGAAAGGTCCTGCATGCAGTCCTGGGGACTGAACCAGGATCCTTGTGTTTGCCAGGCAAGTGCTTAGACCATCAAGCTATCTCCGCAGTTCCTTGTACTCTTGTATATAAGGATGAAGTAGCAAAGAATGTAAACTGCTAAGTAAATGAGTACCATGATATAATAAGAGTTTTTAAAATTGTCTTCCTCCCTTAGGAAGTACCCTCCAAGACCTGTGAGAAGCTTTTACTCATTGAAGACTAGTAAGCTACCTCCAGTGGAAACCTGGGCACCTGGTTTAAAGCTACCTCTAATAATCATTTATTTTTCCTAAAAAGTTAATATAAATTTTGCATTCCATGCCTTGATAATCAACATTTATTTTGTAACTTGCAAAGCTGTTCTCTGAGCCAAGCAAGATTCCCCAGGCTCACTGACAGCTCCATGGCTCTCTTGCTGACCTCTGAGTACCCAGGTGCCCAGTGGGGCTCTCAGGGAATCCCTAGCTGTGTTACAAGCTGCTCAGTTTTGTGAAAAAGACTTCTGAAATGTCAAAGTCATAGTCAATCCTATTTCTCATGGAGACTTCTTTCTTTAAGAGTTCGGGTTATGCCCTCTAGCCGGGCGAAACACCCATCTCCTATTTCTTCCAACAGGCAGGTCTTGGCTGCAAGATGTGGACCCTGTTTTCTGCTCGTTTCTCATGCTTCTCTCTGTTCTCATCTACGCAGGCTGCTGATCCCAGATTTTGGTTTATGCATGTGCAGTATTCTAACGTGCAGTGCTCTTATGCACCCCGCCACAGCCTGTTCTAAATAACATGCTCCACTTTGACCCCAGGCCTTCAGGATACTTGCTAGAAAACTCACTTCCACATTAGGACTGGCAGTTGTGCCGTGGTACTCCTGCTGCGCTTCAGCCTCACAACCAATGTGCAGGGCTCTGTCCAAGGCAGAAATGAACGGCAGAAACACACAGAGAACTACTACTTTGTTATAAACTTTTCCTTTCTAAACAGTTCTCTTCTACAGTTAGGGAAAACTGGGCAAAGAGCAATGACAGATACATCAGTAAGATTTCCGAGGTTAGCTGAAGCAACAGTGTAGACGGAAACGTATGAGCGGTGAAGTAGATAACTGCCTATTTTTGTCAGATTTAGATTCTTATGAATCTTAGATTAAGGTTCCTTATGGTAAATGTTTAGAAAAGGTGACGTTTTATAATTACACACTGATATTCTGGTTGATGAAAATAATTACTTAAAGCTATTTTTAAACTATATTTCAACTTCAAACAGGTTTACCAGTCATCAGCTCTAGTGCCTTGTTCAAAATGAACGTTTCCCACAGTCTCCAACTCGATCAGCAAAAATGGGATCAACAAGCCATGACTTTTCTTCTTTTGCTTTACTTCAATATGATAAATTGCTTCAATTCTGTTGAAGAAAAAACCCCACATGTATAGCTATTAGAATGATCTCAACATCACAACACTAAAATTCATGGTAGTTACTATTACAGGGTCTTGCTACGTATTTCAGACTCATAGTGAACCTCCTGTCTCAGCCTCCCCAGCACTGGGATTACAGGTATGCACCACCAAACCTAGTTTCAGGGCCAGCACAGCCACCCAGAATTTCAGGGCCAGCATGGCATGCGGTATCAGGGATTAAACGTGGGTCCTTGTGCTTGCCAGGCAGGAGCTTAGACCACTGAGCTATCTCTCCAGCCCAAAAAAGCATGATAGTTTTTTTTTTTAACTGATATTAAAATGTATCAGTTTCTTTTTCTCAATAAATAACGCTTGTTAATAGTTAAACCAAGTAACAGTCTGATTTTTATAATTTAAAGCCATCTCAAATTTAGGCTTCAGAATATATAAAGATTAGGAGACTAGCTGGGTCCAAAGCTGTGGCTTTTTTTTTTTTTTTCAATTTTAAACAATTTTCACCTTTTATGACTCCATTTTCTCAGGAAAATGCCAGTACTAACAGCACCCATGTTGCAAAAGGCTGTTTTGAGGTGCCTGCGGAAGCAAAGAGCAAGGAGTCTGGCTCAGCTTGGCCCCTCCACCCCTAGGATGCCATCAGTCTCACTGTTACTGTCGCTGTAGCGCAGACTAATCCATCCAGCTAATGCCTTAGTAAGTAAAGCTTTTCAGTCCTTACTACTAAGACTTAAGTTTTTAGCTGAGAGCATGAGCGTGAGCTCTGCGCATGTGACGCAGCCCGCTGCTCACGCACTTCGCTGGGTCTCAGCTGTGCAGCGAGTCCCTCTCCAGCTGTGCCCTGCCCCGCCCAGCGTGCGGAGATGCGCCATGCAGGCACGCAGAGGAAGCTCCCCGGCCGTGGCTAGGAGCCACACGACCACAAACTGCAGGCCAGCCGTGGCCCGGGGGCCGCTCAGTACGCACTGGGAAGTGGACCAGCAGGCCACGCCCTGTCCTCGTTCCATATTCTCACTCCCCTGGACAAGGCGACTGAAGGAGCCCCAGCTAAGGTTCCTGACCTCTCGCGCTTCGTATCCGAGCTAGACAACCCACTAAAACATACTCGTCCAGCTTCTTGTTCCAGAATGCGACCCTATCATTCAAGGCATTTAGCTTGGCCGTTATCTTCTGCTGAAGACTTGGTTCTTCCACGACAGTCTCACAACTCCTTGATTTTTCAACCTCAGTTGTTTTGTTCTTATTAGCTCTGTCGCTTCGCCCTTTGCCAGATCCCTTGAGTTCCTCCAGCTCCCGTTCCAACTGTTGAGTAGCATGCACCAGAAAGCAGAGCAAAAATTAAATACGGTAAAGATAAAGCTTGAATTTAGTTATTAATTTTTGAGTGAGATCTATTAAATAGCTAGTTTAACTTAACAGAGTATAAATTTAGATCATAAATAGGACAGACTTCATAAAAGCATACCAAGCATATAATTTCAATTTCGGTCCACATTCAACTAATTTCCTTGGACCAAATAACAGCCTTAAGTTCTTCAAATATAATAGCTTCTCAATTCCAAACAAGTAAAGCAAAGAAGCTGGTCTTGAAATTTAATAAGTTTGCTTCTATTAAAGCCAAAGTAAAATTAAAATAAATACCAGCTTTGACATAAATAAAATATTTAAACTTTAAAAATCAAGTTGTTAAGGCTAACCAGATAGCTCAGTGGACTAAAGCGCCTGCTTAGGCAGCAGCAGCCTGGCATGCGGTGCTGGCCCCGCCCTGGGGCGGTGGCAACTGAGCTTGGGCATAGTGGAGCATGTGTAATCCCAGCCCTTGGGAGGCTGAACGCAGGTGGATCACTACGAGCCCATTCTACGAAGTGACACCTATAGACCTTGTACTAAAATAGAAAGTTGTGAGTTTTCGCCACCTATGTGTCAATGTTTTTTCAACATAAACCTGTTTTCTTTTTTTTTTTTTTTTTTTTTTTTTAATTTTCTTGTTTTCAGAACCTTTGTTTGTTTATTCACTCATTTTTATGGCCGGCTCAGCCCGCCCCAAGGGCAGGGCTGGCGCAGCATGTGGTGCCGGGGATTGAACCGCGGTCCCTGAAGCCGCCCAAGCTTTCCCAAGCAGGCGCTTTAGACCACTGAGCCATCCCGCCAGGCCCCAACATAAACCTGTTTTCCAGACAACTGTGTATATGCCCCGTTGTGAATGTGGTGTTCTGGGACAAAGTTAATCACAAAAAGTAAAGGAAAGCTTGTCTATTGGGTACACATTTGCCCTTTTACCTTGGTCTCCTCCATGCCTCAAGTCAGTATAAGGACTAAAGTTTCAAAACTGTGAACAAGATGAACCTCTCCTCCCTCAAGCTGCAAGTGCAGGGTACTACAGCTGAGGAATGAGCAAGTGCCTAAGCCATTTACATATTTAAATGTTACATAAAATATTATTTATCTTGATTACTGAGGTTTTGGACATTCCCTTAAATTTTGGGCTCAAGGCAAGAGACTTATTTACCTCACTTTAATCTTAATCTTGTCGATTTTAAAAGAAACTGTACTGTACAGAAAGCATACAAATAGAAATTTACTAATTATCTGTATTTTCTCAGTAAAATGCCTAAACAGCTATATTGACTCAGAAATAAATTGAGCTGTGCCAGCCCCACCCCCTGGATGCACTGAGACCTGCCACTGAGACTGGGTGTGGTGGCGGCCCCCGCCCTTGGGAGGCCACAAACAGGAGGATCACTGTGAGTCCAATCTGTGTAGTGAGACCCTGTCCTGAATAGATTTAAAAAAAGAAAAAAGAAATCAAAACCAAAAAAAAAGAAAGAAATTAAGCTTATTTATAAAAATGTTTATTGCTTATGTAATTTCTGACTTAATTTTTCACATTTCAAGATTTTATTTAATTCAAGGTAATAATTTTTTTTTTTTTCTGTCTTTTTCAGACAGGGTCTCGCTATGCAGTTCAGGCTGGCCTTGAACTCACTTTTATAGCCGAAGCTAGTCTCGAACTCACACCGATCCTCCTGCCTCAGCCTCCTAAGTGCTGGGATTACAGGCTTGCGCCACCACGCCTGGCTCAAGTTGATAATCCTTAATCTAAAAGTCTAAGATATGAAATGCTACACAGCCCCAAACTTCTTGATACATGTCAAATTTCAGGAAACAAATTATCTAATTAATATGTATATATTTCATAAATCTGAAAAATTCCAAATTCTGAAATATTTTTGGTACCAAGGATTACAGATAAGATACTTAACCAGTCTTACATAAGGAAATAACAAATATAAAATGACTTCCACATACTGGTCCTCTGTGATTTTTATTGAAATAATTTATAATTTTCTTAATATTTTGCCTTAAAGTCTTTTTTTTTTTTTCTTTTAATATATTTGGTACAGAGTCTCACTATACAGCTTGGATTTAGAGTGATCCTCCAGTTGTCAGCCTCCCCAGCGCTGAGAGTACAGTTGTGCACCTCTGTGTGCAGGAGGCGGGGCCAGCGCAGCGTGCAAAACCAGGAATCAAAGTCCTTCCCTGAGTGGCCTAAGCAGGCGCGTAGTCTGCTGAGCTATCTCACCAGCCCTGCCTTTCTGATTATAATACCTAAAACCTTATTTTGAAAAAGCATTGCTACAAAGCCTTGGCTTTTACTATGTACTATTCTGTTATAAAAGTGAACTGTTCTTGCCAGTGTGGTGGCGCAGGCCTGTAATCCCAGCACTTGGGAGGCTGAGGCAGGAGGAACAGTGTGTGTATGAGTCCAGCCTGGGCTACAAAAGTGAGGTCAAGACCTGCCTGAGGGGCTGGGGAGATAGCTCCGAGGCACAAGTGCCTGCTGGGCAAGTGCAAGGTCGTGAGTTCGAACCCTGGTCCCACAAAAAAACAAACAAACAAACAAACAAACAAAAAAAGACCTGCCTGAACTGCATAGGGAGACCCTGTCTCAAAAGACAAAAATAATAAATAAATAAATAAATAAATAAACAAACAAGCAAACATTTAGGTAGTTCCATTTTTTCCCCTTGTTATTAGTAGTGCAACAGTAAATCAGGAGTCAGTTACTAACGGCGCAGCAGAGAGCACGGTTCTGGAAGCACATTCCCTAAGCCAAGGGCCTTCAGCCCCCACAGGGCTCCTCGTGCTGGGCCTCTGGGAGCTCTTCCCCGCAGCCTGGGCTCTGCCATGCACTGTGCCTGCACAGCTGCTAAGTGCAAATGGTTTCTTTTCTTTTTTTTTTTTTTTTTTTTTTGTGGGACCAGGGTTCGAACTCACGACCTTGCACTTACCCAGCAGGCACTTGTGCCTCGGAGCTATCTCCCCAGCCCCAACAAATGGTTTCTTGATAGCTCAATGAACATTTGAAAACTAGCAGCCGATCTGCTCCTTTGAGTGCTGGCTGCTCGCTTTTTAAAATGAAAACTGCTGGTTCATGTGTTTTGCTCCCCTTTCCTATTTGGGTGTTTACTTTTCGTCTTGCGTTATTTAAAAGTACTTGCAGGAATCATACTAAGGATAAAAATCTGTAGTCCTTCATTTTTGTTGAAAACCTTTTTTTTTAGATTGTCATTTGTTATTTACTTTTATTAGTACTTTTTGTATAAAATCATTTCAGTTTTTGAGATTAAATGTTTAATTGTTTGTGATTTCTCATACTTATGTGGCAAGCTGAGATCAAATACATTTATTTTTTTTTTCAATTCTTTTATTGTTTAAATTTAACAATGGTTATATTACATATTTTCATCATCGGATCAGTTTAGATTAATACATATAGGTATTTAAGATTGATCAAACAACTAAACATTAACCTTTCTAAATCCACATTACTTTTTTTTTTCTTTTCCCCCTTTTTTTCTTTGAAAGTTGACATATTGCATATTGTC
>PVJA010053645.1:0-11910 GCA_004027025.1 Myocastor coypus
CCTCCCAATCTGGGCCTAGGGCCTTCCTTCAGGTCACTTGCTCTACACAAGCAGTGAGTCAGCTTACTGAATGGATTCTGGTGATATACAAAGATAGGTCAGTCCCCTGTTCTTCCACAGAGCCTGAACCTGAGCTCCCCGCAGCTTCGCCAGCCCATCCCTGCAGACCTGCCCTGACCCTTGCAGGACAGAACCAGGCAAGAAGGCCAGGGCTCCAATCTGAAGCTGATGTCTGGGAGGATGAGTGAGGCCGGGATGCAGACAGTACGAAGGACATGGACCCTGCGAGAACTGCCTGTCGCCTGACCTACCGCCAAGGCTCGAAATACAGAGCGAGTGTTCCTGCTTCAATGCCCAGCTGTTTCCTGTGCCAGATTTCCCTGGGCCTTGGGCCTCAGCGACCCTGGCTCTGCTCCCAAAGTCCACTGTGTCCTGTGCCAACCAGCATCTTGGGCCCCCTGCACTGAGCCACGAGGCTCAGCCGTACCCCTCAGAAATCAGGACTGGAGTTTGCCCCACGGCTAATCCACAGTGACACAAGACTCAAGATATGGTCTGACAAAAGGGATCTGTGCTGAACCCGGGTGTGAGAGGTTGTCTGGAAGGCATGGTCTGGACGCCAAGACAATAAAATGTTCAAGGTTTGGAGGGATAATAGGCCGTAACTGTTGAAACCAGAGCCACTGTGGAGTCCACAAAGGGCTGCTGACCCACCCGTCTTCCAGATGTGTCCAGGGCTGTACACACAGGCCTGCCAGAACCCAATCCCAAGTGCAAGGTCCACAGAATGCCCAAGTTTAATTTCACTGCTGTAACTTTCTCAGGAGACACAAACTGGCATTACAACATGGTTTCAGAGGTTAAATCCCCTTGAGAAAGGGAACCTAAAGAGTGAGCTGGTTTTCCTGACAAGAGTCTGACAGAAGGCCCATCCAGCCAGGATCCAGCTCAGACCTAAAGAACCAACTGCAAGATCTGCTCAGACTCCTGAGGAACAAACATCAGCTGTACCATGTCCCAGAGAGATAACCAGGGACTCCAGCCCATGGGTTTGATTAACATGAGAGGAAACTAAAGCTCAGTGTTTCCACCCACGGTAGTCACAAATCCAGCTTCAAGGCTCTTCATAGAGTTGACTTTCAACTCTAGGTTTTTTTGAAATAGGACAGTCTTTCTTCTGCCACCCTCTAATAATTCTGGCATAGTACAGTCCCTTCAGATTGCTAATGAATATAAGTCCCTTTCCTCATTTGCTAAAGATTTTTATTTGTTGACTGAGCTGCAGGTTATTGGCCAGTACCAACACGTCATGTCAGCTTTGCCTGGGAGAACAGGTTAGAAAATAAGATTGGCCCTAAGATCATGGAGTTTCATTTTTTTAGCCTGCCTAAGACCTGCTTGGGTGATTTACAGCAGGGATGTGCTTTTTGAGTCTCTGGAACCCATCTTTATGAGAGTTCTTTCTTATCTGAAAGTCAAAACAGAAAAGGCCTTTCCCTTTTATGAAAGGAGACAAATCATTTAGGTGGTATTCTATAATACAAAAACTCTCCAAATGCATAAAAAAGCCCCACCCTCAAATACATAGAAATGAAATTATGGTGGTGGGTGGAGATGTGTCTGCATGTCCCAACCTCAGGGAAAGAAAACTGAGGAGAATGGATTCTGTCTAGCTCCCTACACAGGGCTACACAAGGTGCTCAATTCCCTAGCTCCCTGGACAGCATCCCATACACAGGAAGTGTTTGTAGAAATGTGGACATGCACAGAACTCACTGGAAAAGAAGGCTACATGTCCAGAGGCAGAACAGAAACACCAGACTGGGGGTGGGATGGGGGTAACACATATAGAAAATGAAGTGTGGGAGGGGGCTTCGTCCTAGGACTTAGGAGGCGGAGCAGAAGATGCCACAAGACACTGCCTCTTACACAACTGTTCGTGACACAGCCTAAAAGCATTGAAGGCTCTCCAGCTGGTGTCCAAATCCTAAACTCCCTGACTCTGCTAATGGGCAAACAGAGGATTATCTCGGCCACATCCCTGAGCGGGAATTCTGCAGACAGAAGGAGCATCCCTGTTGGTCTGCTGATAGGAAGGGCCAAACAGATTCCTTCAGGAACAATTCCACAGGGCAGATAAGGGGGCACTGCGAGCATTAACTGCCTCCTAGAGACAGACGGACCTCACCACAGAGAAGGCGCTGCTTACGGTTCCACTACAACCAGCTTTGACAATACAGGCAAATGAGAAAATCAAGATTTAAGTTACTGGTGATAAATATTGGGATGTTAAATAGTGTCTGACCTCAATCTCATTATTTCATCTGAAGGAGACACATGGATTTTCCATCAGTGAGAACATAAAATTTCAGGATGTTTTCCCAAGTTATATCCTCAAGGGGGCCCTCTACTCATTATGTAGATTCATTTAAACTTGGAAGGCTCTTCACTCAAGTTATTAGCTGGTATCTTTCTCCACAAGGATTTAGAAACTACCTTGAACAGCTGTACCTCTCACAAGCTCCCTGACTCGGATGGGTAAGCCCTCTCCTCTCCAATCCAGCCTCCACATGACTGGTAGGTAAACCAGGACGCAAGTGTCTGTCATGCCCAGCACCAGGTTAACGTGAGCAGAGCTCAGGGGCACTGGGGACCCAGTACTCGAACTTCCTTGGTCTAAACCAATCTGCTGAAGACAAACCAGAGATGTGGTCTGGGCTCTGATGTGAAACAGACCTATGTCTGTTAGCCAGGAACCCTGATAGTTACTTATTGTCTCTGTGCCTCGACTGTACACATAAAATGATGAAAACAAGACCTACCTCTGTCACATCATTACAAACACAAGGCCATGAATATTGCTGTTCATTTGGTATCAGGAATTTAACTCATGACCTTGTACTTGCCAGGCAGGTGCTATGCCACTAAACTACATCCCTGGCTAGAAACAATGTATTAAATAAAGTTCCCAGTAGTTTCAAAAATGGCAGTTATTGTCACAATTTGGTATGCAGGTGGGTTAAGAAGTCAAAGGTACTAGGTTTCTGCCCTAGGGCAGAATCATGTCATCAGGATAGGCCACCAGGCCAAGGACATAGTTTATAGTACAAGTCTGTCTCTTATCCTACCTCTAACCCAAGCGTGACTTCTTTCTAGTCATCTTTAAAGGACAGACTTAAGAACTTGTCCATTCAGAAATTTACGTGGTTTTTCAGATGAACTTGGTCTAAGGTGCTTGGCTGTCAAAGACATCATGGCTAGGTGGCTTGCTCAGTGGAAGCAGCAAGCACGCTGACAAGCCCCGTCCTGAATAAGCTGTCACCTCTCAAGGAAGGCTACAAAGGGAACTACATGACTGGGTCCCAGTTCTGTATTTTCATTAGAGGTATTCATTGTCACTACCTCATTTTAACAGTTGCTGTGGCCTAGGCTACATAGTTAAGTTCAAGGTCAGCCTGAACTACACTGAGAACTTGTCTCGAAAAAACTCCCCAACGTGTCGGAGCTGCTGCTGCTGAGTCTGGACCCGAAAAGCGCGCGCCCCGATACCCGCCCCACGTGCATTCCCAGTTCCTTCTGGTTCTAAGTCCAAGATAGCCAGTCTCAAGGATCAGCTGATTGTAAATCTCCTTAAGGGGAGCAGGTGCCCCAGGATAAGAGCACGGTTGTCATGGTTGGCGCTGTTGGCACGGCCTGTACCATCAGTATCTTAATGAAGGACTTGGCAGGTGAACTTGCTCTTGTTGACATCATGAAGACAGATCGAGGGAGAGACGATGGACCTCCAACACGGCAGCCTTTTAGGACACCAAAAATTGGCTCTGGCAAAGACTATAATGTAATCGCAAGCTCCAAG
Source organism: Myocastor coypus (assembly GCA_004027025.1). Classification (NCBI taxonomy): domain Eukaryota; kingdom Metazoa; phylum Chordata; class Mammalia; order Rodentia; family Myocastoridae; genus Myocastor; species Myocastor coypus. The sequence goes on from PVJA010053645.1 coordinate 3,857, forward strand.
CTGGTCACTGTCACTGCTGGAGCGCGTCAGCAAGAGCGAGAGAGCCATCTTAATGTGGTGCAGTGTAACGTGGACATCTTCAAGTTCCTCATTCCTAATGGTGTAAAGCACAGTCCCAACTGCAAGCTGCTTGTTGTGTCCAGCCCAATGGACATCTTGACCTAGGTGGCTTGGAAGATCAGCAGCTTTCCCAAGAACCGTGTTATCGGCAGCAGTTGCAACCTGGACTCAGCCCAGTTCTGCTACCTGACGGGAGAAAGGCTGGGCGTGCACCCCGAGCTGCCACAGCTGGATCCTCAGGGAGCATGGATTCCAGCATCCCTGTGTGGAGTGGCGTGAATGCTGCTGGTGCCACCCTGAAGAGTCTGCACCGAGTTAGGAACCGATGGGGACAAGGAGCGTTGGAAAGAGGCTCACAGACAGGTGGTGGACAGGGCTTAGGAAGTGATCGAACTAAAAGGCCACACGTCCTGGGCCACTGGGCTGTCGGTGGCAGAAAGTTTAATGAAGAATCTTAGGAGGCTGCATCCGATTTCTACCATGATTAAGGGGCTCTATGGAATCAAGGATATTGTCTTCCTTAGTGTCCCTTGTGTCCTGGGACAGAAGGGGATCTCTGATGTTCTGAAGGTGACTCTGACTCCTGAGGAAGAGGCACATTTGAAGAACAATGCAGATACCCTGTGGATGATTTGGAAGGAGCTACAGTTCTAAAGTCTTCCTGTGTCACCACGCCACTGTCTGGACTACAGGAGGGCTTATTTTTTAAAGTTTATTTATGTTATGGCCAGCTCAGCCGGCCCTGGGGGTGGGGCTACCACAGCATGTGGGCCCAGGGATTGAAGCGTGGTCTTTGCAGTTGCCTAAGCTTGCCTAAGCAGGTGCTTTAGACTACTGAGCTATCTCACCAGCCCCTACTGGAGGGTTTAGTTGGGGTTGTGCCATTTATCCCTTTTATCTCACATGTACTATTAAGATGGCCTGGGAAAACATTAGTTTCTGAAAATTAGAAGTAGAAACAGTTCACAAAACCTCACAGCTCTGTCCTGGTGCAGGACGGTGCTGCGCTTGTAGCCCTGGTTAGTATGACGTAGCCCAGCATCTCTGAGACATCTCTCTGTGCAGGCTTCAGTTACTCTCCAAGCAGATGTGTTACTCTGTTTGTTACACAGCTTCATCCACCAAGCCTGGGATCCAGGGTACAAATACAATACTGCATGTCTTGTCCATAACTTTTAAAGGATTTTATTTTGTGTAATATATATATATATATATATATATATATATATATATTACACAAATATATATATATATATATATATATATATATATATTACACAAATATATATATATGTAGTATCCATTGCTATTATAATGTAAAAAGATCTACCTGTGAACAGTACAACCCAGTGTCACACCAACTACAATACCAAATAAACATTGAACAGTGGCTACTGTTAAAAAAGAAAAATTTCCCCCAAATAAACAAGCAAATAAATAATAAAGTTGCTGCTGGCAGATGTTGACATGTCAGGCCACACTGACAGTCTGAACAGCTTCGCTAAAGCCACTCAATACCACAGCGAATAGCAAACAGCGATCACCCTTGCTTGCTGCCTCTCCCTATCGGGAACTCACTTACCATCTTGTTGAGGCCTCATCTGAGTTCATGCTGGAGCAGCAAGTCTCTGCTATGGCTGCCACAAAGCACTCTATTGTAAGCATGAGCAAAATTAAAGCAAATCGATTCCAGGGGCAGAGGGGGCCATGGCGAGCATAGGCAACCTCAGGGAGTGCTACTCTCAGATAACCACGAGCATCAGGACACTTCAGCTGATATGGAAATCACCCCCTGGATTTCAATGAAGACTAAAAGACAAAACCAAACAGCTCTCCAGTAACTTTTAGTTTCATCAGTTGTAGCTTTAGTACTGAGTCAGAAATACTAGTCCACTCCCTAATATTTGAGACAATTCAGTGCCTGATCATTTTCAGTAGTAAACTTCCATGATATTCATGGGTACTGCTGGCCACTAGAATTGCAGCTTGGCATAAATGGAAAGGAATATCCACTCTATGGGGTATCTGAGGGAAAATCTTTATAGAAACAGTGTCCATGCAGTCTTGGAGCACAATTAGATGTAGCATCAGGAATTTGGGTTAGATTCTCACAGAGCAAAGACAGTCTCAGAAGACTTCTAGAAACCAACCACAACGTCTAATGATCACTATGGAGAAACAGACCTGGACTAGCACCTTACCAAGAGGCAGTACAGGCTCTTTTTTCCTCTCTCTGGGACTTTTGCAACAGGCTGTTTAAAATGGCATTGATGAAATAATTACAAACTGAGATAATCAGGATGGGGACACAGCTGCACAGTGTAACTACCTGCCTGGCCAGCACAAGGTCTGAGCTCAATCCCAGGGACTCCCTCCAAAGCTATAAATCAGGATAATCCCCACGTACAAAAAGATGATCATGTAAGGGACAGGGTAAGATTGTCTACTATGATGTCACAAGACTTTATTTTTGGAGACAGGGTCTATGTAGTGCAAGCCAGATTCACACTTGCAGCAATCCTGTCACTCTCCCAAGAGCAGAGACTACAGGCGTGTGCTAGCATCATACTGGCTGCCATGTTTCACTTCTTGATTTGGATGGTTATTGCTAATAACTGGACAAGCTTGTACACTTCTTGTACATGTCACATCTCAACGTTTCTTTAAAAAGGAAGTTCATTTAATAAAGTATTGCCAGACACATAAAACTGGTCTGTTACACTTGAGAGAGTCCAAGGGAAATCAGCAGCATAAGGTGCTCCTTCGGTACAGCGCAGCTGGAAAGATCCTCTCATGAGGTCCTAAAGGAAACGTGGCTGGAAACGAGTCCAGGGTGCCGAGTCCGGGGTGCTGTGCGCAGGCTCAGAGCTGATAGTGTGCCCCCGGCTAAAGCTAGCAGTGCTTCTGTAAACTTAAGGGCAATTTAACCAACCCCTTAAATCACAGGAATGACTGACGCAGCTGAATAACTGACATTCAGTGACCCATTCAAGCCACAAAAGCAGCAAGTGTAAACGATGTAGAGCTGTAAATATGAAATGTAAACTTAGAAGGGTAACTTCCTCTTAGGACTATCACTCAAAGAACCTGACACAGTGGGAGCTGAGTGAATGCACTACGTAAACTCAGTTTTCACCTAAGAGGCCAACTCACTAGATCTGAGGGGAAGGGGCAATCTGTACCTCTTTTAAAAAAAGAAAATTCAACCAGGGACGTAACTCAGTGGTGCAGTGCCTGCCTGGCAAGTACAGGTCCAGAGTTCATTTTCAAAAAATGAAAGGTTCAGAGGCTATTTTGATTTGCCTTTCTGGATTAGGGTTCAAAGTACAGGTCACTGGGGCCTGGCGGGATGGCTCAGTGGTCTAAAGCGCCTGCATGGGAAGGCTTGGGCGGCTTCAGGGACCGCGGTTCGATCCCCAGCACCACATGCTGCGCCAGCCCTACCCTCGGGGCGGGCTGAGCCAGCCATAAAAATGAGTGAATAAACAAACAAAGGTTCTGAAACAAGAAAAAAATAAATAAATAAAATTAAAAAAAAAAAACAAAAACAAAGTACAGGTCACTATGATTACTACTCCAAGCAAGTCAGAGTCCCTCAATTTTTCCTTGTGGGCCCAAAGCACAAGTCTTTTTTCTCTGCTAAGACTACCTCTGGTTGAAAAAGAACTGGTACCAAGTGCCTCCCATGAGTTCTTAGTATTTCTTTTGTTTGCCACATCCAAAGCCCTCTGGGAGGGTGGGAGGTGGTAGTGAGAAATTAATGCATTATGTGAAAAGAGGAAGGCTACATACCTAAATGTTAACAGTTTCTTCTGGGTGATGGGTAACTTACTTCCCTTGTCCTTTTTCAGGCCAGATTTTTGATACTTTCTTTTGTAGTAAGTCAACCAACTCTCTAAAGGCAGACAACCGTCCTTTGCTCTTGTGAGTCAGTTTCTTCTCTGAGCACACACACCTCCCTGCCTCCGGGATGCTATCTGGGACGATGGGCAGGTTGGTCCAGCACTGACAGGAGTCAGGGCAGGGGAAGGGCAGGCGGGGGCCAGGCTGGCACTCCCAAGAGTCTACCCAAGCCAACCAAAGCATATCTACTTGGTTTTTTCCACCATCTTCAATTTAAACCTTGAATCTCCACTGAAAGCAGTAGTCACTTGCTCACTTCTGCTATTAGACATTCATTTATTATACAAAATATTTACAGTACCAGCTATAAATGCTGGGCCCTGCCACTGGCCTGACATGCACACTGGGCTGTGTTTCTGCCAGATCTCTGGAAGCACACCGTCGCTCTCCCTGGTGTCCGCTTGAGGCCTGTTCTCCTTCAAAAACATTAGAAGGCCTGGAGAGTAGATGGCTTCACATGTGTCTAAGCCACAGGGGCATACATAAAAGAACTGACCAAACTAAGAAGCATGAATAGAAAAATGCCCCCCCTCCCCAATAACACATTCATCTTCTTACCCACATGTACCTTTTCCCCACACTGGCTAGTACCGAAGCAAAACAGGGAGACAGGAAAAAAAAAAAAAAAAGTCAAAACAACAGGCCTAAAATCAGACACTTTTGAACAAAGCTGGGGAAGCAAGAGTAGAGTAGAAGAGAAAACCAAAAGGTTTGGATTCCCTTTGCTTTCTCTTTTCCTTCCTTCCTTTTTTTTTTTTTTTAGTGCTGGGCATTGAACCAGGGCCTTCACACTAAGCTATTAGACATATCCCAGGACCTCTTGTATTATATTTTATCTTGAGACAGGGTCTGAAGGGTTTGATTAAGTTGCTAAGTTGCCCAGGCTGGGCTCAAACCTCTCAACCTCCTGCCTCAGCTCTAGAGTGGAGGAATTCCCAGCATGTGTCACCACGTCCAGCTTATTAAAGGGTTTTGCTCAACAATCTCTGGTACCTACGAGACCACCTTAGGGATGCAGCTGCCCTGGCGAGGGTACAGTGGCGCCAAGGACATGCTGAAAAGGTGCTGACTGCAGCCAAGAAAACCAACACAATCCCAAGCAGCAGTCTCAGCAGGGCTGTCTGGGAGAAGGTGGCAAGGAAGAACCTAAGGAAACTGATCTCCCCAGCTAGCAGAACCAACCCACTGCTCCCGACGGAAACCCCTACCTGGGCCTGAGGGTGACAGGGCAATGACCAAACTTTCCCACACAGACCCCATGGGGGAAAATGTAGACAAGCAGCAGCACCTTGTCCCAGTCCCTGAGGAGTGCAGTGACCAGCTGGCATGGAGGATCCTGGGGTGTGGAGGCCCTGATGCTGGATCCAGACCCCAGAGAAGAGTGAGGACAGCACCCATGCCAAGAGGGCAGATGATAACTGCAAAGAAGTGAAGTCAGGCAGGAACTGCGGCAGCTCAGGAGGGCTTGCTCCTCATAATCCCTGAGAACAGGGAGGGCTCAGACAAGCTTCCAGGAGGCCAAGGCATGGCCGTAAGTCCTGCCTTGTCTCAGGACTGTGTACTTGCTGGTTTTGGCAATGAAGATGGCTTATAATAGTCTCGGAGCTGAATGTCCCATTGGGATTGGTAGCTTACAGCACAGTTGTCTTAAAAACAGAAATCGGGGAAGTTGATGTGGTATTGTCCTCTGCTAAGCGATGGTGGCAATTTCTCTCCAAACTTCGCTCAGTGGTGAACAGGACCAACACTGGCTTCCTCCCTCTGTGGCTGCTCCCCTTCCTGGGCACTGATGGAATTAGGGAAGTATCTGGGATGATAGGTAGCTACTAACGCATCCCCTCCACTCTTTCCCAGGTGTGCCTGACCAGGGACCCTGCCTCAGTGCCACCGGGGAATACCAAGCAAAGGGATAAGGAACTGCTATTCTTAATTCCCCAACCCTCTGCTACCAACTTCAGCAGAATGCAGGACTCCCCAGATATTAACAGACTATAATTTGCTGCGCAGGCCAAGATCCCGTGGGTACAAGTAAACTCGGGGAAAGCATTCGTAGTTTCAAGTCAAACCTCTCACCCGAAAGAAGAATCACAGTGAGCCCTGCAGGCTCAGGCCTACCCACCCTTCACCTCTTTAGTCCGACTGCTTTTCTCATGGGCTCACATTTAAGACAAAGGCAGAAAGTTCTTCTTTATGCATTAACGGCAACTTGCAGAACTGCCTGCAGGGAAAGTGTTTTCCAGTTCTGACACCACAAAAAAATAACAACAACAACAAAAAAAACCAAACCAAACAAAACCTTTTGTACCATCAGTCCTCGGAGAGGTGTTGCGGAGGATAAAATCAAAGACTGCTCATGTGGACCAGTTTCTCTCTGTGCCTGTCCTGGCTGCTGATGGAAAGAAGCAACCACCGCTCAGCACGGGGACTCATGCCTCCACCTGTCCAGTGGTGGGGCCAAGCGGGCACGTTCAGGAGCGTCAGCACCGGGAGCCAGGCATGACTCGAGGCTCTCTGCACATGCGCTTCCCAAGAGGCTAAGCCAGGTGTGTTACCTGCAGTCACTGAGGAAATCTTCAAAGAACCAAACCACAAGACAGCAATATGGCCCTCTCGTGACCAATTGCAGAGCTCAGTTTAGGTACCATGACAAAGTGGCCTGTGCTGCCTACGGGCAGGGAGTGTGAGGCAAGGACAAGGCTCACAGGTGACAGGAATCCAGACAGAGGGAAGCATGCGGTGTCTTCTGGCTGATGGTTACGCAGGTTAGGGTCAGTTTACGTCTGTGACATGCGCCCAGATGCTCCGGAGAACACGGGCGCTAAGCAGGCAGCGGGAGAGCGGTCAGAGCATGCCAAAGCCCTCACAGCCCTCACTGATGGCCAGCTGCAGCATCCTGTGCGCTTCTTCATAGGAGTCGTATGTGGGGAGGCACAGCTGGTTAAAACTGAAAAGGAAGGAGGAGAAGTGATTAACACATACCAGCAGAAACACTGGCCACAGCTGGAAGGATGATCTCCTGCAAGGGCAGGCACCAGGCAGCCAGATACTCACCATGTGTGTGCAGTGGGCAGTGTGCTATGGGTTGGAGCCGCAATAATCTGGAAGGAGGGGCAAAGGGCAGCAAAGCCCCCGGGGGGTAGCTGAGAAGAACCTGTTGTGAACTGAAGCAGCCGAGCCAACTCCTCCTGGGTTAGACTGGAAACCACAGTCCAGAACCACCTCATAACCTGGCAGGGAGAGTACAAGGCTGGAATCGCAGATAGCAGTAGCTTTGCTTTTGAACTCTGGGGGAGAGGGGAAGCTACCTTGCTATGTCCCAGTTTACAACCAAGGAGTCTACACTGTCTTCCAGACAAGGTGTGCGACTGCTGGCTGCTTGGTTCTCTTTCTTTGCAATTCCAATTTATTGCTGCTGCTGCAGTGAGTGTAGCAGCCACCAGGATCCAGAGCCACTCTGTGCTCAATCACTTGTCTTTCCCGCATGCACCGCTGCTTCTTCCTGCCGGTGGATCTGCTCGGAGCCTGCTTTCTCTCCTAAAGCCTTTTCCTTACAAGGCACACAGCCCACCGATACAAGCGTGGCCCACTTACTTTTTCTCTGAAATGCCACGAACCACCAACAACCACTGCGTGGGCTTTAAAGTCTGACACACTGATGTCTCCAGTTCCACACATCAGCAACTAGAGAAAGATGATTATGTGTTAGTGCAGCACCCAGAGGACCAAGACCCACCATGTATAGTCAGAACTATCCATGTTAACACCAAAATACAAAATGAAGACATTCATTTTGGAAAAAGGACAGGTGAGGTCATGGTACAAGATTGTTTTAGGAAAATCATGTACAGTAAGCCAATAGTTCCCAACTGGTGGTACACACTCTAGTTTTTTGTTTTTGCTTTTTAAATCTGTAGATGCTTGTGGCCCTACTCTAGACTTACTGAATTATAATCTCTTACAATAAGTTATAAGTTTGTACAACAAGAAAGTTTCCAGGTATTTCTGATGAGTACCTGTAATTAAGAACTATTGCTGGGGATTCTTTTTAATTGAAACAAAGGTTAAAAAAAAAAAAAAAAAAAAAAAAAAAC
>PVJA010053646.1:0-11892 GCA_004027025.1 Myocastor coypus
CATAATTAAAAAAAAAAGAAAGGAGATATATATATATATATATATATTTTTTTTTTTTTGTCTTTTTTTTTGTCTTTTTTGAGACAGGGTCTCACTATGCAGCTCAGGCTGGCCTTGAACTCACTTTTGTAGCCCAGGCTGGTCTTGAACTTGCACCAATCCTCCTGCCTCAGCCTCGAGTGCTGGGATTACAGGTGTGTGCCATCACGCCCGGCTGAAAGGATATCTTGACATAGGGTCTCCCTGTGTTGCCAGGCTGGTCCCAACTCCTGGGATCACCAGTCTCCTAGGAAAGTGGGCCTAAGGTTTGAGTTCCATTGGGCCTTCTAAGCTGCTTGGGGAACTTGAAGGTTTGGAGTTAGCTTGAGGATCGGGGTAATTTCCATTTGAGCCATCTGTTCCTCCCGTCCTCTACTGCTTGGTAAGGACCTATCCTGCGTCCTTGCTCATCCAATCCTCACCCCCATTCTCACCTTCCTTCTGAGGCAAGGGCCTTTCTGGAGCCAGGCTGTCTTCCCAGTTCCATCCTTTGATCTTCATTCACATCAGCCCTGCAGCTCCTGAATCAGTAACCTTTCGATCCCGTTCACTTCCTAGTTCCGTAGCCAGTTTCCTCAGTTGTCATTGCCACTGCCATGGCTCCTAAGGACAGCGGACAAAGCTTGTGCTTCCTACGGAGCGATCTGTTGTGGCTTTGCCCTCCCTTTGCCGAACCTATGGGCAGAGAACTACAAGGAAAATCCCGCAGCTTCTGAAAAGAGCCACACTATCTGAGGGTGATCTTTGAAGCTTCGTTTGTGAAGGGATCCCAGATCTTGAGCTTGATCTCTCAGCCCGCGCAGAGTCTGCTGGATTCAGTTCATCGGGAAGTAGCTCACTTTGGAGTAGGATGCAGCCATTCGAGAGTGGTCTCGAAATTCTCCTACCTTCCCCAAGGCAAAATTGTGGAGGGGCCTTGTTCCCTTAAATCTTTCTTCTTGATTTTGTTTTTAGTTTTGACCTTGTTTCATCCTTATAAAATGTTGGAGCACAATGTTGGTCGTTGATACAACTCTTCTATTAAACAGTTACACAGCTGGCCGTGTGCTTTACATTGCCTCATTTGGTTTATTAACAAACTGCTGTTTGGATTAATGGGCAGGACAGGGGCGTCCTGGGAAGGGAATTCCAGTCACCCTTCCTCGACCCACCCCGCTCCCAACCGGCGAGGGGGTGAAGAGAAGAAACTGCGCTGCCCGCGAGGCAAGGCCGACTCCCACTTCTCCGCAGCTGCCCTGCCTGGGCCGACCTCCTCCCGTAGGCAGGGGTCTCCACCCCTCACCCAGATCCAGTCGGTGAAGGTGGGTGGCTTTTTCCGGGTCACTGGCGCACCCTCTCTACTCCCAGCCACCTGCTCGGGTTCTACCCCAGCTCCAGGCTCTCGGGAGGGCGTCAGGGACATTCCAATCCTCCCACTCCTAGCGGCTGTCACGGGGGCGGGGGGCGCAAGCGCGCTATCCTTCCAGCACCCGGCTATGACCCGGTTTCTTCTCAACCCCTTCGAAGAAGAAGAAAGTACGGCTTGGTGATTGAAGGTTCACTGTTTAGAGCCCACCCGGTCGGCGAAGCCCCGGCTCGAGCAAGAGGCACTTTCTGGGCAGTGTGTGCTTTCGCAGACAGTCGAGAACTAAGCTGCCTCCTCTCCGGACCAAATATGGTCACAAGTGCCGAGCGGCCTCCCGTGGAAAGGCTGGCCTCCGTGGGGCTCCCCGCGCCTGGCTGCGCCCCGGCCGGCTTCCGGCACGAGCAGGGGTCAGCGCGGCGAGCCCGGCGCTCCGAGCTCTGCGCCCGGCTCCGGAGGGCGCCGCGGCCGGTGCCGACCCTTCCTCGGCCCGCGCCCGCCCGCGCGCCCTCCGCCGCCCGGCCCGGCTTCGGTCCACCGCCTCCAGCCTGAACAGGCTCGGGCCGCTTTCCCTTTGATCCCGCCCCAAGTCCGGGTAAACGCAAAGGAATGCGCGCCGGGCTCGGCGGGAGGGGGCGGGGCGGCCGGCGGCGCTGGCGGGGAGCGCGGTCCCGCCCAGGGCTGCGAGCGGGGGCGGGCGGAGGGAGGGGCGCGGGACGCGGGTCCTGCATAATTCAGCAGCCCGGCTTTCGGCCCGCCTCCATCCTGGGGGTGGGAGTTTGCTCCCAACTTTGTTTACGGGACGGTCCCGGAGCCGCGGCGGCCGCGCTCTCCGCGTCTCTTCTGCCTGCTGTTCCCGGCGCGAGCTCCTGAGGCCAGCGCGGGGGATGTGAGAGCAGCAGCCCCTCGGCTGCCAGGCACCGGGTCAGGGCGCGATCGGCCAGCCGGGCCCCGGCTCCAGCTTTGGAAGCCCAGCAAGCCCGGAGCCACCCGGGCCCCGACGGTTCGCTCGGGCTCGGCCTCGCTGCTCGCCAGGTGGGAGCCGCCGCGGCCGCTGGGGCTCGGGGTTCGGACCGGGGCTGCGGGGGCGAGAGCTCTTCGCGCAGGTAGACGGGTGGGGGCCAGCCCCGAGCGACGCCAGCCTCCAGCCATGTCCCCAGTGCGGCCACTGCCCACCTCCCCCACTGCCCGGTGCGCCTCCTCCGGGTGGCTTCTTGGCTCTGAGAAAGTTGCATAATTGCGAGGTCAGGAGGACCCTCCCCCTCCGGCCGGGCTGCCTGCTGGGCGTCCGCGGTCCCGAGGCAGACACCTAACTGTCTGCTCCACTTCTCCCTGCAGCCTCCTCCTGCTCCGATTTACGATAAAAAGCTGATCTGAGCTTTCTCCTTGTAGAAGATGAATCCATCCTCAGCGCCCCCTCCTCTCCCGCCGCCCGGGCAGCAAGTGATCCACGTCACGCAGGACCTGGACACGGACCTCGAAGCCCTCTTCAACTCTGTCATGAACCCCAAGCCCAGCTCTTGGCGGAAGAAGATCCTGCCGGAGTCCTTCTTCAAGGAGCCAGATTCCGGGTCACACTCGCGTCAGTCCAGTACCGACTCGTCGGGCGGCCACCCTGGGCCCAGGCTGGCCAGTGGGGCCCAGCATGTGCGCTCGCACTCGTCGCCCGCATCCCTGCAGCTGGGCACCGGCGCGGGCGCGGCTGCCAGCCCCGCGCAGCAGCACGCGCACCTTCGCCAGCAGTCCTACGACGTGACCGACGAGCTGCCGCTGCCCCCGGGCTGGGAGATGACCTTCACGGCCACTGGCCAGAGGTACTTCCTCAAGTAAGTTACCCTGCGGCCGAGGGGGACCCAGCGATGATGCCCAGGGCGTGTGGCTGTGCTCGTGTGCGTGAGAGTTCACCCCAAAGATCTGCAAATTGACAAGTAATGAGTGAATTTTGAGGAGTTGGGCTTGTCTTGTGAGGGATCAGAAGCAGGGAACTGTGTGGTGGAGTTCATTCACGGTCCTGGAAGTCCCAAGGGATTCAGAACTTAGAAACCCCTAAATTTAAGAGCAAAGAAAGGCCGGATGTGGTGATGCATGCCTGTATAATCGTAGCACTCCGGAGGCTGAGGCAGGAGGATCAGAGTTCCAGGCCGATCTGGGCTACAAAGTGAGCTCAAGGCTAGCCTGAACTGCATAGCAAGAGCCCATCTTAAAAAAAAAAAAAAAAAAAGGTGATTTGCCCCGAATCCAGACCTTAGGCCTTTAGCCCCTTCTCCAGGGCACTAAAACACTCTTTAGTCACTTAGCCAGGAGGTGGATGGTTGGGGGAAGTGGCAGGTCAGACTCCTAGGGGAAAGAGAAAAGTTGAAAGATTGGGAAGAAGAGGGTGTTTCAGTGGAGTAGGTGGTCTGCTGCCCCTAAGTGTTTTGGAAAAAGCTGGCTGGGAGAGGGGTATAGTGTGTGGTAAATTTATTGTTCCCACCCGGGTGATGTCAGGGCCAAAAGCAGTGATGTAATTAGCCATTGATGAAGTAGTTGTGGGCTGGACCAACCAGTGTGTGGAAATTGGGTCAAGAGATTTGTTATGTCATTCTTGGTAGCCTAAAATACTGTCAAATCAGGAGCCTGCTTTTGTTACTTCCCTTCTGTGTTGCAGCTTTTTTTTTTTTTTTTTTTTTTTTTTAAGACAAGGCCTCTGTAGCTCTGTCAGGTCTTGAACTTTCAGTGATCTTCCTGCCTCACTCAGCCTGCTGAGTGTTGGGATTACAGGCGTGCATGCACCACTATGCCTGGCAACTTTGGATGTGAATTTTACAGTACATTTAAATTTCTGAATTAGAATCTACAGGAAAACACAGTTGCAATTGTACAGGAAATTGTTTCAATTGTGGTACCCTAAGATCATTACATTCCTGTGGAGAAACCAAGCTGGAACTTGAAATGTAACCAGTGAGGTCACAGGGTCAGGCTGTGCAAGGCCTGGAAGAGGATGTGCCCGCTGGACCACTTAGTGCGGGGTTGTCTGCTTTTGGCTGGCATTTGCTACCAACCAGGAAAAGGGCTAAGAAAGAACTTGCCTTAGAGTTCATTGTGAAGTCTATACTCTGGCCTGTAGTAGGCTTAGTTCAAAAAGGCCAAAATGTTAAGGTATTACGTGTTATTTTAAACATTGATTCAACATCTTCTTGGGTACTGGTACTGGGTGCTTGCTGTGAGAGGGCCTTTAGCATGAGGGGGCACTGATTTGCCGGGCATTTCAGCCACCGCTTTGACTCAGGCTGGTGAGCATTTCTTGTTTCTTTCCTACCCCTCAGCTGTTGACATCTTGTATATTTTTGTTTCTGGGGTTGGCGCACTTCTGAAACTCTGAGACAGACTTGGCGGTGGCTTGTACCAAGGCTGGTGTTCTCTGGGTTATTGAGCCACAGTACAGACATGTGCTCAGCACTCTTAATTTCTGAATGGCCAATAGGAGTCACATGTATGATACTAACTTGGTATTTCATAAATGTGATGATATTGCCCCAAAGAATGGAATCAGTTTCCCAGAGTTTCTCTTCTTTTTCCCGTTCCTTCATTCACTCCGTCCTTCCTTCTTTCTGTTTTTTTAATTAATTACGTTTACAGGTACCTTTTAGGTGTACATAATGATCACATTGGTTGGAAGCTCTTTTTTCTTCCTTTTGCAGCCCAGGGAATTGAATCAGAACCTTCACACTAAGCTATATCCGCAACCTTTTGTTATGTAGAGACAGATTTAGTGAGACTAAGTTGCCCTGATTGGACTCAAATTTGGGTTCCTCTTGCTTCAGCCTCCTGAGTACTGGGATCACTGGTATATGCCACCATGCCCAGCCTCAGAGGATTTTTGTTCATGAGTACACACATGTACATGGTGTGATAAGTATAGATGGGATAATTGCCTAGCATGATGGCGTGTGCTTGTAGTCACAACACATAGGAGGCTGAGGCAGGAGGATCACCATGAATTTAAGGCTAACCTAAATTACGTAGTAAGACCCTGTCTCAAAAAAATATGATTACTACAAATGTGAAATAGAAGCCAAGCTTGCCTGATATCTGGAAAGCTGAACAAAAAACAGCACAAAACAAAAATTCCTTTAACACATTTGTTTTGAATAATTAGAGTACACCAGAACTGTTTGTGATTTATGGTAGGTGGAAGTTTGCCTTCATTTAGAGAAGTTGCTGTGATCCTGGGCGCTGCTTTCTCCTTCCTCACTCCCTAACCCAGGGCCGAGTTCAGCTTTGTTTCACTTAGTCGGAGAAGATGACAGCTAAGAAGACCACAGTGAGCTGGCCTGAGCCGGTGCTATCTATGGGAAGTTTTTGTCCATGTGAACAGGAGAATGAAGAAATGAAGTCATTGTGACTATTGTCCTTTAGAATAGGCAATCTGCCAAGAGTTCCCTTAACTTTCTTTATTTTTCTTTATTTTTTGGTACTGGAAATCAAACTCAGGACCTTGCACTTGAAGATAGTGAGTTCAAAGAGAGTAAAGTGGGTGGGTTTTATGCTGGGTGGGGTTTGAGATAGAATCCCACCATGGAGCTAGTCCAGGCTGGCCTACAGCTCTTGGTAACCCTTCTGCCTCAGCCCTCCAGAGCGCTGGGACTATAGTTACGAGCTACACTGCCTGGCTGGAAGGAAGTAAATGTATGCCACACTTTGTCACACAGCCTTAAAAGGGAATGCATTTTTTTTTTTTTTTAAAACACAATGTTTTTCGGTGGATTAAGTAGAAGCTTGAGAAATGGTAGCAACTGACTCTGACATGATTTTCTTAAAATCTGTTACCTGGTACCATCATTTTTTAGATGGGGCTGGCAGAAGAATCCTGTCCTCTACTCTGCTGAGAACTGGGGGCTGTGTGGGTTAGAGATCAAAGGAATGTAAGATTGACAAGGATCAATTCTTTTGCTCTTTGTTTTTTTGGCTAGAGAAATGGAGACCAGCACAGGCTAAGGGCATAGTGTGGGAAAGCCCCACCGTGGATAGCAGTGGACCCTGAACTGGACCTCTGTTAGTTTCCTCTCCCCACCCCCACCCTGCACCCTGCACCCTGTCTCTTGCCTAGCTGGACAGTGAGGGTTACGGGAAGCACAGCTCCGTATCTAAGAAGCTTGAAAAAGCCTTTTGTCCTTTTCTCAGGTAAGATTATTTCCAAGAAGATGGGAAGCCTCCTCTAAGGGCCTCCTGAAGGTCATCTTTCCTGGGCCTGCTCACCTTTTCTGTGTGTATAGCTGGGAGAACCCTGGGTAAAAAAGGAAAACCTCAGAAAAGTCTCCCGTGGTTCCTGTCCTGCAGGCTCACAGTGCAGGCTGCACTCACCATGACCTTCCCCTATTTCTGAACACTGAGGGCTGAGCACATGGGGGCTTTCTGCTTTGCTCTTGAGTCAGGATCTCATGCAGTTCTGGCCTTGAGTTCACTTTGTAGTCCAGGCTGGCCTTGAACTCAGTGGCAGTCCTCCTGCCTCCTGTGTGCTGGGATTACAGGGGTGTGCCACCATGCCTGACCTTTTTTCTTTTTAAATTTTATGCACTTGTTACAGAGTCTCACTGTGCAGCTCGGAAAGGCAGTTTGGAGGTGGACTAGTAGTGATCTTCTTGTTTTCAGCCTTACCTGCCCTGGGATTACAGACATGTGCCACCATACCTGGTTTTGGTGGTAGCTCAGCTTTTGTGTGTCTGGAAGGGGTGGGGGCTCTGCAGTGGTGACACGGGATCAAACCTGTGTCCTTGAGCTTTACTAGCAGGCACTTAGACCACTGAGCTATGTCCACAGCCTCACATTGCGTTTTTGAAGTTGCTGGTTAAACTAGAATGGGTAGGCTTAGGATACATAACCAGTACATGCATGGTGGTGGTTGTACGCACACATACAGTGCAGCATCCTTATTTTTATTTTCCCTTTATGCACCTCCTTTGGCATACATGCATTGTGCACATAAACCAGAAAACAGAATTTTAAAGAGGAAAAGTATCTCATTTCAGTACAATTTTCTGCCTTTATACTACATTCTTGTGTGGTAATTTTGAGTAATACTCTATAAGAGTATGCTCTTATTCTGTAAGAAAAGATCATGTCTTGTTCATAAATTCCTAGCTGTAGCATTTAGCTGCAGTCCTAATTTTTAATAATGTAGTGTTCTGCCTGTTCTGACATTTGTGGTAAAAATTATTTCTGCCAAAGAGACTTAAACACTTGGTGACAAACGCTGTGGGACAGAAGGATTTCTGTTAGAAACGACAGTTTCATTCACCGCCTCAGAGCTCACAGAGAAGGCCTTCTAATATCCGTGAAAACTGTTGCTATATTTAATTCTTAAATTGTTACCTTTGTAACTAGTTGAAATATATTTTTACCAAATTTATTTTTATTTGATTTACCAATTTAAAGCTTCTCATATGAAAGGAGAATATAGTTCCTTAAACCGATTTTCTTTTTCCTGTCCCAAGTTTGTTATTTATTTGATTTTTATTGTTGGTACTGAGGAGTGTCCTAGTCTTCTTTGCTTTTATTTTTATGTTTTTAGACAGGGTCTACCTGTGCTGTTGAGGCTGGCCTGGAACTCCCAGCAATCCTCCTGCCTCGCCACCACGCCCAGCCCTTATTCCTTTTGTTTTGATACAGGATCTCACAGTTCAAGCTTGTAGTGTTCCTCCTGCCTCAGCCTCCCTAGTACTAGAATTACAGGCATGCACTGCCACACCCAGTTTCGGGGAGGGCACAGCATGCAGTACTGGGGATTGAACCTGGGTCCTTGCACTTGCCAGGCAGGTACCTGTACCTCTGAGCTATCTCGATGGCCCTATAATAATTTTTAAAAATTTTAAATTCTACCATGTTTTCGTTATGCTGAACTTGGGATCCTCCTATCTTAGTCTCTCCATTGCCAGGGTCTCTTTTTGACAGTGAAACCTTGACATTGCTGGAACTGTGAGTCCAGCCTGTACTGGTGCTTTGCCCCAGAGTTGACCTTTTTTTTTGGTCTTTTTTTTGTGGGACCAGGGTTCAAACTCACGACCTTGCACTTGCCCAGCAGGCACTTGTGCCTCGGAGCTATCTCCCCAGCCCTTTTTTGTCTTTTTGAGACAGAGTCTTGCTGTGCAGTTCAGGCTGTCTGTGAGCTCACTTTTGTAGCCAAGGCTGATCTTGAACTTGCACCAATCCTCCTGCCTCAGCCTCCTGAGTACTGGGATTACAGGTGTGAGCCACCACGCCCAGTGACCTTATCCATAAATAATTCATGGTCTTCTCCTGTGGTGAGACAAGGTCTCCTTGTGTAGCTCGGGCTTGCCTTGGTTTCTCTATGGTTCTCCTTCTTCAGCTTCCTGGGCGCTGGGATCACAAGCATGTACCCATTCATAGGCAACATCAACATGATTATAATTCTGTGAAGTCATTGCCTTGCATGTTCCATGCCTTGGATCTGGGGTTAGGACTCCTAGGCCCATGTAGAGAGCAAAAATATGACAAAGGCAAATTTATTTTTAATTTTTATTGATCCACTGTCTAAATTTGTGCCACTTTCTGTGTATGTGTGAAAGAAAGAGTGTGTGGGTGTGGGTGTGGTTGTGGTTGTGGTACTGGGGATTGAACTTCAGGGCTTTTGTACTGAGCTACATCCTGGGGTTTTTAATTTTTATTTTGAGATAAATCTTGCAAGGTTGCCCTTCCTGAATTTGAACTTGAGATCCTACTGCCTCATAGGCATGTACCTCTATGCCCAACAAATGAGATCCTGTCTCAAAAAACCAACAAAAAACGTTCTTCTAAATGTAGTTGGGGGGGGGGATCATTTATTTATTTATTTGTACCAGGAATCAAACTCACAACCTCACACTTGCCAGGCAGGCACTGTGCTGCTGAGCTACATCCTCAGGCCTTAAATCTTAAATATATTTCTTTCAACAGATTTTTCTGTACCTTTGAATGACTTTCCTGTTTCCATGGAAGGCCATTTTTTTGTCATTAAACAACCTGCTGCCTTGTTTGCTCCTCTTAAAATGAGGGAAGTATTTATCACATGGTGGCTTGAAAGATTAGATAACATTTAACTTTGATTTTTGTTTTGTTTTTTTGTTTGAGATTGAGACAGGGTTTCACTGTGCAGTTCAGGCTGGCCTTGAACTTACTTTGTAGCCTAGGCTGGTCTTGAACTTGAGGGAGCCGCCCTGCTCCAGCCTCCTGAGAGCTGGGATTATAGGCATGTGCTACCATGCCCAGCTCGGTAATGTACTGAGTGCATCTGGCACATTGTTCTCTAATGCTCAGCACAAGTTAGTTCTTGCCTGGCCTTCCTTCTTCCAACTCATGTACACCCTGTGGCTGGCCAAAATCAGATGTGGAGCCCTTGGCAGTACAGTAAGGAGAGTCTTGGCTTTTTTTTTTTTTTTTTTTTTTTAATAGCTTTGGCTATAGAATAACAACTTGACCAGGAGTTTAAAGTCAATTTTCAAAATTGAAGTAAGGATTTAGAGTTAGTCTTTTTTTTTTTTTTTTTTGTCTTTTTGAGACAGGGTCTCACTGTGCAGTTCAGGCTGGCCTTGAGCTCACTTTTGTAGCCCAGGCTGGTCTCAAACTCAACACTGATCCTCCTGCCTCAGCCTCCCAAATGCTGGGATTACAGGTGTTACAGGCATGCGCCACCACGCCTGACTAGACTTAGTCTTCTTAATCCCAGCACTTGGGAGGCTGAGACAGTAGGATCACCGGGTTCAAGACCAACAAGGGTGGGCTATATAGTAAGATCAAGGTCAACATGGGCTACAGAGCAAGACCCTGTTTCAAAAACCAAAGAAGGGGGCTGGCAAGATGGCCCTGTGGGCTAAGTACCTGCTTTGGCTCAAATCCTTGGTCCTGTGTGCTGTGCTGGCCCTGCTCTCAGGCATGCTGAGCCAGCAGCCTATCTCTGCATGGTGGCACATGCCTATAATCCCAGTGCTGGGGAGACTGAAAATATGAGGATCACTATGAGTCCAGTCTGTGTATCGAGACCCTGTGCCAAATGCATAAATGAAAAAAAAAATAACATTATTATTATTATTAGTCTTTTTGAGACAGGGTCTTGCTATGCAGCTCAGGCTGGCCTTGAGCTCACTTTTTGTAGCCCAGGCTGGTCTCGAACTTGCACTGATCCTCCTGCCTCAGCCTCCCATGTGCTTGGACTACAGGCATGTGCCACCACACCTGTCAATAAAATAAACTTAAAAAACTAAAATAAAATAAAATACTAAACATAAAAACCAAAATGTTCCAATTTGATTTTATTTTTATCCATATATGTATGTGTGTGTATGTGTATTTTTAATTTTTTTTATTTTTTTCCTGAGACAGGATCTTACAATGTAACCTTTTTTTTTTTTTGAGACAGGCTCTCATGTAGTTCAGGCTGGCCTTGAGCTCACTTTGTAGCCCAGGCTGGTCTCGAACTCGAACTGATCCTCCTGACTCAGCTTCCCAAGTACTGGGATTACCATGCGTGGCCTTACAATATAATTTAGGCTGACCTAAAAATCATGATGATGCTCCTTCCGCAGACAACTGAGTATTGGGTTCCAGGTATGTGTCACCATGCCTGGCTGTAATCTTTTTTTATTTGTTATTTTTTTTGTGCAAGGTCTCACTATGCAGCTGGGACTCGTGATCCTCCTGTTTTCAGCCTCCCTAGTGCTGGGAGTAAAGGTGTGTGCCATCAGGCCGGGACTCCATCATCAGCTCAGCACACCTGGAACGGGATGGGGCCTGGTTACAGTCTTAATTTTTATTTATTTATTTATTTATTTATTTATTTATTTATTTATTTATTTATTTATTTATTTATTTTCTTTGGTATTATGGCCAGCTCAGCCTGCCCTGGGGGAGGGGCTGGCACAGCATGCAGTGCCAGGGATCAAACCAGGGTCCCTTCAGTTGCCTAAGCTTTCCTAAGCAGGCACCTTAGACAGCTGAACCATCTCCAGCCCCACCTGTTTACAGTCTTACTCAAAAAAAAAAAATCCCCATACGGAAATGTCTGTGCTAATTGTTGCTTCCCTTCAGTATCTGGGGCAAAGAATAACCAGCCTTTTCCGAGAGTGTCTGCCCTTCAGTTTTGTGGACTTAACTTGTAATTGGGCCATTTTTATGTAGAGCTAGTGAGAGAGAGGAAGAAGGGTAAGGGACACCAAATGGAGGGAAAATGTGTGTGTGTTGTGTGGTATGTGCTATGGATTAAACTCAGGCCCTCTGTTACTTCCCATTTGAAAATATTTTTTATTTTGACATGGTCTCATTAAGTTCTCCCACATGGGCTCAAACTTGGAATTCTGCCTCAGCCTCCCAGGTGCAGGATATTAGTATTTGCTTCAGGCTGAAAGTTGAGTCAGTGCTTCTCTCTCTCTCTCTCTCTCTCTCTTTTTTTTTTTTTTTTTTTTTTTTTTTTTTTTTTTTTTTTTTTTTTTTTTTTTTTTTTTTTTTTTTTTTTTTTTTTTTTTTTTTTTTTTTTTTTTTTT
>PVJA010053647.1:0-11889 GCA_004027025.1 Myocastor coypus
GTTACTAGGGTAAACCTTGCACTTGCCAGGTGGGTACGGCACCACTGAGCTGTATCCTTGGTCCCAACATTACTTTTACAACTACAAGTGTTGGTGTGAAATGTCCTATTAAGGTCATGGTAACATATGACAGTTGGAGACCTATTATGGTTATTTATTTTCTTGTTTCTGTTTAATTTCTAGATTTTGGATCTTTGTTTGACTTGGAAAATGATCTTCCTGATGAGCTGATCCCCAATGGAGGAGAATTAGGCCTTTTAAACAGTGGGAACCTTGTTCCAGATGCTGCTTCCAAACATAAACAGTTATCGGAGCTTCTTCGAGGAGGCACTGGCTCTAGTATCAACCCAGGAATAGGAAATGTGAGCGCTAGCAGCCCTGTGCAGCAGGGCCTTGGTGGCCAGGCCCAAGGGCAGCCAAACACTACAAACATGGCCAGCCTGGGTCCTATGGGCAAGAGCCCCCTGAACCAGGGAGATTCATCAGCCGCCAGCCTGCCCAAACAGGCAGCCAGCACCTCTGGACCCACACCCCCTGCTTCCCAAGCATTGAATCCACAAGCACAAAAGCAAGTGGGACTGGTAACCAGCAGCCCTGCTACATCTCAGACTGGACCTGGGATCTGCATGAATGCTAACTTTAACCAGACCCACCCTGGCCTCCTCAACAGTAACTCTGGCCATAGTTTAATGAATCAGGCCCAACAAGGGCAAACGCAAGTCATGAATGGATCTCTTGGGGCTGCTGGCAGAGGAAGGGGAGCTGGAATGCCGTATCCTGCCCCGGCCATGCAGGGGGCCACAAGCAGTGTCCTGGCAGAGACCTTAACGCAGGTTTCCCCACAAATGGCTGGTCATGCGGGACTGAACACAGCACAGGCAGGAGGCATGACCAAGGTAAGTAAGCTGAAGTACTTAATCCTTGCTGCCCTAACATGGGCTCTTTCAAAGATGGTAAGATAAGACAATATATGGCCATTTCCTATTCCTCTTGTCAGGCTTTGCACATACCACTACTAGGTAGAAAAGACAGATTCTTTATGTGGAGGCTTTCTTTCTGGGATAAAGATCTTTGTTCTGTCTTTAAAATAAGGTGTTTTGTTTTTGTTCTTTTTGGGGGTTTTGCTATGTAGTTCAGGCTAGCCCTGAGCTCACTGTGTAGCCCAGACTGGACTTAAACTCACAGAAATCCTACTGTCTCAATCTCCTCAGTGTTGGGATTACAAGAATGCACCACCAGTCTACAGGGTCTTAGTACACAGATTGGACTCCAGCTTTCCGCCTCCCAAATACTGGGATTACACATGTATGCCATCACGCCCAGTTTCATTCACCCTCTCAGTGCACCCTGGGGTTGGGGCCAACATGCCATGCCAGGAATTGAACCCTGGCTGCTGTGCTCTGCCTAAGCAGGTGCTTTAGTCCACTGAGCTATCTGGCCAGCCCATGTTGTTCTGTTTTTAAAGTGGGGGATGAACCTACATCCTTCCATGTTCTAGGCCAACATTCTATCCGCAGCCCATTTTATTTTGTTTTGGATCAGGTGTTTGGCTAAGTTGCCTACAGTATCTAAATACTTGTGATTTTCCTGTCTTAGCCTCCTAAGTAGCAAGAATTTTAACCATGGGTGGTTAACATGAGAACTCTCAAGAAGCCATCAGAATAGCCTGCAGGTCAAGCAGTTGGAAAATGCAGGGAATGCCTTTTGCATTGCCATTTTTCAGCGTCTGAGGAAAATGTGTAAGAATAGGACCAGAGAATTCAAAGAGGCAAGTTCTGCTGAGAATCAGCTTTTTATTACACAGTCAATCTAGTAAAGGATACTGCATTTTACACTGCTAATGAGGTACTTCCTCTAATATATCCACCTGAGAAGATGTTTACTGAAAGAGTGTTCAATCCTGAAGAACTGTGTTCCAGGGAAGGTAGGATCTGCCACAGTTAACAGGAGAGAGGTTGGGCAGAATCACAAAGTGTGATTCCATTTTATTTTTGTGAAAATTCCATTTCATTCTTGTGACAAGAATAAGATAAGTACAAACCCTTGATTCTACTGAAAACATCAGGGTAGTAGTTCTAAAACTAGTGATACTACCTGGAGCTGGTGGAAGGGCATACCTGCCAACTCAGAAATGAGCCTAGAATTTTCAAATAGTCTTAAGGCCCCTGTAAAACTGAGAACTCTAAATTTATTGCACGTATGTTTTGAAATACTGGTAGAACGAGATGCGAGCTTAAATTTTGATTGTACCCGTCATTTGAAGAAAGATCTGGGTTTGTGCCTTTCAGAATTGGATTGAGAAAAGATTTCTGATATGCTAGTAGCTCCTGGATAGATTAATGTTTATGCCCTCCTAATTCACTCATCACTGCACACTACCCAGTTTAAAAATCCTTTTTATTTTGGAAAATTCAAAGTCATATATAAGGGGCTGGGGAGATAGCTCCGTGGCACAATTTCCTGCCTGGCAAGTGCAAGGTTGTGAGTTTGAACCCCGGTCCTGCGGAAAAAAAGAAAAAAAAAAAAGTCATATACAAAAGTAACATAGTATGCTGGGCATGGTGGCACACGCCTGTAATCCCAGCACTCGGGAGGCTGAGGCAGGAGGATCAGTGCAAGTTCAAGACCAGCCTGAGTTACAAAAGTGAGCTCAAGGCCAGCCTGAACTGCATAGCGAGACCCTGTCTCAAAAAAGACAAAAAAAAAAGTAACATAGTAGGGGCCCGGCGGGATGGCTCAGTGGTCTAAAGCGCCTGCTTGGGAAAGCTTGGGTGGCTTCAGGGACCGCAGTTCCATCCCCGGCACCATATGCTGCGCCAGCCCTGCCCTCAGGGTGGGCTGAGCCAGCCATAAAAATGAGTGAATAGGGCCCGGCAGGATGGCTCAGTGGTCTAAAGTGCCTGCTTGGGAAAGCTTGGGCGGCTTCAGGGACCTCAGTTCGATCCCGGGCACCACATGCTGTGCCAGCCCTACTCTTGGGGCAGGCTGAGCCGGCCATCAAAATGAGTGAGTAAACAAAGGTTCTGAAACATGAAAAAAATAAAATAAAATAATTTTTTTTAAAAAATGAGTGAATAAACAAACCAAGGTCCTGAAACAATCAATCAATCAATCAATCAATAAATAAATTTTTAAAAAGTAACAGTAGCATAGTGCAATGATTCTCAAATGTTTTGGTGCCAGGATTTTTGAATAAACTTAAAAATTACTGAGGACCTGAAACAGGTTTCTTTAAAATTTTTACAGAGAATTTTAAAACACAAGCACATGTTACGTTAGCAAACTTTGTTGCCTTAGACATTAGGGTTTAGAAAGTTCCATTATATTCTTGTGACAATCAGAATGAGAAAGTCAAGTCCTGTCTTAATGTTTTGTAGAGATAATTCTGATGTATCCCCTGAAAGGTCCAGTGCCCTGGAATGTACATAGAGAGCCACTGGTAAAATGTCTGTACAAGTGAGACTGACCAAAATGCAAGATTATTACCACAAAGAAGTCATTTCTTCATGTGGCCAGTATCCACTATGCATGTTTCCACTGATCTTATATTTCATTATTCTTCACAGATTTTTATTCAAAATCTGAATAGTGCATACATATTTCATTCAATGGATAGGGATCATACAAATTCATTAGTTTGTAGTAATGGGGATGAATCTTGTAGAGCTTTAAATAACAGTCAGCCCTCAGTGGCATGCATGCCGTAGGTTCACTACCATTAATTTGTGAAATCCTTAACTTATTTGTTGAAGAAACTGTTGTTTTAATCACTGTTGCTTTTGGGTCTTATGGAATTTTTTGGAGTCTGGATTTGGCAATATCACTTGTAACACTTTCTTCTCTTCACTGAAGTTTTTTTACTTTAAAAAAAAAAAATTCCATTGTGGGGCCCAGCAGGATGGCTCAGTGGTCTAAAGCGCCTGCTTAGGAAAGCTTAGGCGGCTGCAGGGACTGCGGTTCGATCCCAGGCACCACATGCTGCTCTAGCCCTGCCCTCAGGGCAGGCTAAGCAGGCCATAAAAATAAATAAATAAACAAACAAAAGTTCTGAAGCAAGAAAAAAAAAAATTTAAAAAGTAATTTAAAAAATTCCATCGTGCAGTTCTTGTCTTTCTTAAGAGTGCTCTTTCTTACAGACAGGATTTTGTGAATGTGAACTTGCTGTATTTGGAAAACAATCCATGTTGGTGTGATGGAGCAATTGTTATCTCTAGATACTTCCCGAGCACCTGTGGTGATGGGAGCTAACATTTTTTCAAAGAATTGCCATAACTTTTGGTGGGGAAAAGGCACAAATTTTAAAATATAAAAACGGAAGTAGGAGAGGCCGGGGAGATAGCTTCGTGGCACAAGTATCTGCCTGGCAATTATAAGGTCTTGAGTTTGAACCTTAGTCATGCAAAAAAAAATGAACCAGACTTCACAAGCACCTGATATTTTTTTTTACTCAAAATATAAGAACCTAAGTGCTTTTCTGTTGGAGCACATAGATTTTTCTTTTCCTTTTTATTGATAAGGTTTTTTATTGTTGTTATTATTGTTTGTTTTTAGACAGGACCTCATTATGTAGTCCACGCTGGCTTTGAACTCACAGTTCTCCTGCCTGAGTCTCCCAAGTGCTGGGATTACAGTTGTGTGCCACTAAACCTGGCTCTGTGTCATAATTTCTGAACTTTCATTTTCCCATATTCTCTGGCCAAAGGCAACTATTGTTTCTTAATCTTGCCATAGGTAATCTATGTATGGAGAGACAGAGAGGGGTATGTGTGTGTGAGAGAGAGAGAGAGAATATAGATGATAGCTCCCCTATAGAGTAGTTCTGCAGTAGTACCATTTTTCTGTGAGTTCCTTTCTATCTACCGCTTAATATGGTGGAAATTGTTCTGTATTTCATACAACTGTTGATCATCCTTCATAGATGTATTATCCCTGATTTGAGTTTATTTAACTTATAAGAAAGGTGCCCTGTAGGCATTTAGATTGTGTCTAGCATTTGCTGTTGTCATGCGTTTGATTCATAAACACTTAAAATACACATCTTTCGGGAACTTGTAGGTTAGTTCAGTTGTTTAAAGCACCTGCTTGGGCAAACTCAGTCAGGCACAGGGGACCGTAGTTTGATCCCCAGCTCCAGAAGCCACACCAAACCCACCCTTGAGGCAGCCTGAGCTGGGGGAGTGGGGAGAAAAAGTGAGAGAGGAAATTCTTTGAAAATTTATATCTTCATACAGCTGAGAGACTTATTGATAGATTCTTAGAAATAGAAATTTTTGTATTCTAGGATACTGATATTAAAATAAAGATAAGGGGGCCCAGCAGGATGGCTCAGTGGTCTAAAGCACCTGCTTAGGAACACTTAGGCAGCTGCAGGGACTGCAGTTCGATCCTTGGCACCACATGCTGCGCCAGCCCTGCCCTCAGGGCAGGCTGAACCAGCCATAAAAATAAATAAACAAACGTTCTGAAACAAGAAAAAAATAAATAAAAAGTAAAATAAAGATAAGGCCAGGCATGGTGACGCACGCCTGTAATCCCAGCACTTGGGAGGCTGAGGCAGGAGGATTGGGGCAAGTTCGAGACCAACCTGGACTACAAAAGTGAGCTCAAGGCCAACCTGAACTACATAGCGAGACCTTGTCTCAAAAATAAAATAAAGATAGATATTACCAAATATCCATGATTACTGTGTAAATTAAACTGTCACCAACATTAAATAAGTCCCTATCTAAATCATAACCAGCACTGAGGGTTTTTTTTTTTTGTTTTGTTTTGTTTTTTAGTATTTTTAGATAAATGTATCCTTGTTATTTTGAGGCAGACCATCTTTAATAGGACTGCCATATACTCATGACTGTTTCTGTTTTTCTAATTGTTTTTGTCCAGCCTTATCTTGGCTCATTTCCTACTTAGTCTTTTTGTCTTTTTGAGACAGGGTCTTGCTATGCAGTTGAGGCTGGCCTTGAGCTCACTTTTGTAGCCCAGGCTGGTCTCCAACTTGCACCAATCCTCCTGCCTCAGCCTCCTGAGTGCTGGGATTACAGGTGTGAGCCACTATGCCTGGCTCCCACTTAGTCTTTACTAGATTTCCTATTGTTTGTTTATGCAAAATTTAAGTCTCCCCTGCCTTTTTTATTTGCCTGGTCTGTTTTACCAGGAATATCATCACAGCTTTAGAGTACATAATTTCACAAAATGTGTTTCCTGTTCTTACAGGAACAAATTGACCCAATTTTTCCTTTATTGCTTTTATTTTCTTATTTTTTGATGTATTTGGTACAAGATCTCACTTTGCAGGCTGGACTCATAGTGATTCTTCTGCTTTCAGCCTCCTCAGCACTGAGATTACAGGCATTTGTCACAATGCCTGGATTCGGTCCCTGGCTCAGTGCTCCCCAGGGGGCAGGGCTGGCGCAACAAGCAGGACCAGGGTTTGAACCCTGATCACTGCACTTGCACTTATACAGGCATTTATCCTGTATCGCTTTTATTTTATTTATTTATTTATTTTTTTGTCTTTTTGAGACAGGGTTTCGCTATGCAGCTCAGGCTGGCCTTGAGCTCACTTTTGTAGCCCAGGCTGGTCTCGAACTCGCACCGATCCTCCTGCCTCAGCCTCCCGAGTGTTGGGATTACAGGCGTGCGCCACCACGCCCGGCCCTTTTTCTTCTTCTTTTTTTTTTTTTTTTTTTTTTTTTTTTTTTTTTTTTTTTTTTTCTGTATTGCTTTTAGATTGTAGGTCATGTTCAGAAACATTTTCCCTATTCCAAAATTGTAAATAATCTCTTGGGTTGCATGTGGTAGCACATGCAGTCATCCTGTCTCAATTACTCAGAATGCTGACATGATGATTGCTTGAGTCTCTGAGTTTAACATTTCAGGACTGGCCTAGTCAGTCTGAGAACCTGTGTCAAAGAAAAAAAAGGATAAAAGGGTGTAGGAGTTATAACTCACTCAGTGGTGAAGAATGTGTAAGCAGCATGAGGTTCTAGATTCAGTCACTGTATATCCTTAAAAAATAACTAACTCCCCCCCCTCTTTGGTCTTTTTGAGGAAGAGTCTCACTATGCAGTTCAGGTTGGCCTTGCGCTCACTTTTGTAGCCCAGGCTGATCTTGAACTTGAACTTGCACTGAATCTCCTGCCTCATTCTCCCAATTGTTGGGATTACAGGTGTGTGCTACCATGCCCGGCAAGAACCAAATCTTTTCTTATATTTTTCTCCTTACTCTTGGGGAGTCTTTAACTTAATACTGGCCAAAGAGGAATTCATTGTATTTTTTCAAGTTATAGCTGTGCCAGTATAATTTATGTATATACTGGTAATCTTTTTTGGTATAGGATCTCACTACACAGCTTGACCTCAATAGTGATTCTTCTGTCTCAGCCTCCCCAACCAGCACTGGGATTACAGGTGTGTGCCACCACATACAGTTTCAGTGGCTGGCATGGTGCCAGGGCCTGCATGGCATGTTGTACCAGAGATCATACCCTTATGCTTGCCAAACGGGCACTTAGACTGCTGAGCTATCTCTCCAGACCCTGGTAATCCTGTTCCCCACTCATGTGATGTACTTTTTTTGGTAAATACTTTATAGCCTAACTCTGGACCCTTTCTCTAGTTTCATTGATCTTTGCTTGTTCTTCTTCTTTTTTTTTTTTTTTTTTGATCTTTGCTTGTTCTTATGACAGAAACTTTTAGGATATTAGAGGTACAGTTAATTTTAAGACCTGTCGTTGCTGCTTGTTTTTTTTAAGATGTGTGGTTCTCAGCCCTGGCAACACACCAGGAATACCTGCGCTGTTTTAAAATATAGTGCCTAAGCCTTACTATAAACCAGTTAAATTGCACACTCTGGGGCAAGAACATCAATATAGTTTTTAGTCTTTTATATGATTTTCATGACAAGCAGGGAAGAAAACCATGATTTTATATAAACGTTAGAACTTTTATTTAAGCAGGTGCTAGTATTACAATTCTTTAAAAATTGGGACATAATCTGTTCCTCATTTATTAGACATTATCCTATTCCTAATACCTATAGTTAATTATCCTAAGATGTTTTTGCTTTATCGTTTTAAGTTTCTTCATATCAAATGAAACCATTCCTATACTTACAGAATTAAGTTATAATTGGAGTCCTAAATTTTATTTGTATTTTGTTTAGAATTTTTGCTTCTCCCTAATCAGTAATAGGTCTTTTGTGCTATGCCACAATTTTTTAGTCAATGTTAACTTGATCAAAGAGCATGTGAAAGTCTTTCGCATCTGTTGTCTGGACTATTTAAGTAGTGTTGCCATGATTTCCTTGAATTGAGAGGCTTCACCTATATGGCTCTGAAGGTAGGCCTAAAGCTTTGCCTTCCACCCATCCCCTTTTCATTGAAACCAAGTGCCCCTTTCTTCCATACCCAAGTGACTTAACATCTTTCATAACATTCTTTTTTTTTTTTTTTTTGTCTTCTTGAGACAGGGTCTCGCTATGCAGTTGAGGCTGGCCTTGAGCTCACTTTTGTAGCTGAGGCTGGTCTCAAACTCACACCGATCCTCCTGCCTCAGCCTCTCGAGTGCTGAGATTACAGGTGTGCACCACCATGCCTGGCTACAACATTCTTTCTTGCTGTTTTCTATAGATACTAGCCTTTTGAGGCTTTTGGTTTACTAAAATATATCTATATGTAGATATAGAGATATATAGATAAATAGATAATATATAGATATATAGATAAATATACATAAATAGATGTATATATATATATGGATATATAGATATGCATGCTATCCATATATTCATATTTGAGAACACCAAAAATATTTAATTTATACTTCATTTTTTAAAAGTACTAAGTAGGTAGTACATACTTTGTTACCATGTTACAGTTTAAGAAATAGAGGGGCAAAGCCGGACGTGGTGGCGCACGCCTGTAATCCCAGCACTTGGGAGGCTGAGGCAGGAGGATCAGTGTGAGTTCGAGACCAGCCTGGGCTACAAAAGTGAGCTCAAGGCCAGCCTGAACTGCATAGTGAGACCCTGTCTCAAAAAAAAAAAAAAGAAAAAAAAGAAAAAAAAAAGAAATAGAGGGGCAAAAATGTTGAATAACTTTCGTGGTCACATAGCTAGTAAGTGATAGAACATACTCATATCTCGGGTAGTTCAGCTAAAGACTTTTTAATTACTAACCTGTGTATCCTGATCTTAGGTCAGTTTTATAATTTTTATTTTATTTATTTTTTATTTTAAGAATTTTTTATTTCATTTATTATTTTTTTCTTGTTTCGGAACCCCTGTTTGTTTATTCACTCATTTTTTATGGCCGGCTCATTCCGCCCCAAGGGCAGGGCTGGTGCAGCATGTGGTGCCTGGGATCGAACCGCGGTCCCTGAAGCTGCCCAAGCTTCCCCAAGCAGGCGCTTTAGACCACTGAGCCATCCCGCCGGGCCCATAATTTTTATTTTAGTAGACAGTTTTATCCAGGTTTTAAAGAATTTTTTTGTTTGTTTGTTTCAGAACTTTTGTTTGTTTATTTATTTATTTTTATGGCTGGCTCAGCCTGCCCTGAGGGCAGGGCTGGTGCAGCATGTGGTGCCGGGGATGGAACCGCGGTCCCTGCAGCTGCCTAAACTTTCCTAAGCAGGCACTTTAGACCACTGAGCCATCATGCCGGGCCCCCAAAAATCTTTTTATTAAATGAGATTTTATTTTTTAAATACTAAATGAATTGATTCATAGATAGTATTCAGTATGCTTAACAGCAGACAGAACCAGTTTTTAGACATAGGACAGCTGAATGTGCAAGAGTAGAGCTTAGCTTCTGAGGTTTGGGGTTAGCTGCCTCACTTAATATGTGGACTCCAGTTATTACCAGTGGGGAAGCATCTTTAGTCCTTCTCCTTCTTTTTCTTCTTCATCTGTGCCCCTTCCCCCCCCCCCCTTGGTCTTGTGGAGATAGGGCTTTGCTATACAGTGTAGGCTGCTCACTAGTCCAAGCTGTCCTCGAACTTCCAACCATCCTCCTGCTTCAACCTCCCCAAGTGCTGGGATTATAAGCATGTTCCACCATGCCCAGCTATTACTGTCTTTTACATAAGATTAATAGTACCTATGGCATGTCTCTCCCCCCGGCCCCCACTGGGGTTTGAACTCACGACCTTGCACTTGGCAGGCAGGCACTTGTGCCACAGAGCTATCTCCCCAGCCCTGGCATGTCAACTAAAAAGGGGAAATTTTGTAGAATTACTGTGCTAATTAATGTGTATGTGACATTCTTGGCACGGTGTCAATTTTTACTGAGATTTCAGACAGTTGGGGATGTTTTATAAGACTCAAAGTAGACTACTTCTGTAATTCTGTAATATTTTTAGAAAATATTTTCTAATCCTAAAAATAATTAATTAATGTTTATTGTACAAAATTTGAAAGCACAGGTCTAAAAAAGTGTCACTCATGATCCCATCTCTCAGTTATACCAGGTATTAACTATTTTACTGTCCAGTCTGTGATGTATAATGATGTATCTTTTTAAAACTAGAGTCAGTATTTCTTTTTTTTTTTTTTTTTGCAGGACCGGGGTTCAAACTCATGATAAGTATTTCTTTCTTCCAATTAATTTTGGAGCTCATTATTCTCTACTATACAACCAGAGTAGATGTTTTATAGCAACAATACTTACTTGACTTAGATTAAAAACAAAAAACAAAACAGCCTAGAATTGAACTTAGGACCTTGCAATTGCCAGACAAGCACCATGCCACTGAGCTATATCTCCAGTCCAAGACTTCATGACTCTTTCTGGTGATTACTTTGAGGAACAATACCAAATACCAGTCATCTCTGTTATTTCATAAACTAAAGATCAACTCAAAAATATCTGAAATTAGAGCCAGTAGGATAGCTCAGCGGACTAAGTGCCTGCTTAGACAAACACAGGGACCCATGTTCAATCTCTAGTACTACATATTGTGCCAGATTTCCCCCACCCTGCAAAGTGGCCATTGAGACCCAGTGTGGTGGCACATGCCTGTAATCTCAGCCCTGGGGAGGCTGAAAACAGGAGGATACCTATGAATGTGAGCTGTATGAGATGCTGTACCAAATACAATTTTTAAAATCTGAAATTAGAAACATACTGTTAAAAAATATTTTATTTTTAACACATTTCCCCCCCACCTCACCTTTTTGTAAAGGGTACTGGCTATGCAGTTCAGGTTAGCCTTGAGCTTACTTTGTAGCCCATGCTGGTCTCGAACTTGTAACAATCCTACTTCATTCTCCTTAGTGCTAGGATTACAGGCATGGGCCACCATGCCAGACCTTTTACTTTTAACACTTTTGAAGATGTAATTTAAATGAATTAAAATGAACAGATCTTGGATTTATCAGAACTCATATATTCAAGTATCCCAGCTCGGGGCCTGGCAGGATGGCTCAGTGGTCTGAAGCACCTGCTTAGGAAAGCTTAGGCAGCTGCAGGGACTGCAGTTCAATCCTGGGCACCACATGCTGCGCCAGCCCTGCCCTCAGGGCAGGCTGAGCCGGCCGTAAAAATAAATGAATAAACAAACAAACAAAAGTTCTGAAACAAGAAAAAATAAAATAAATTTTTTAAAAAATCATGTAACCCAGCTCCTGTGAAGATGTAGAATGTTTCTCTTACCTAAAAAATTACTTTGTACCCTTCCCTTTTCCTTTTTTTTTTTCCAACTCTTAACAGTGACTTTTGTACTTTAGAAAGTAGCTTTTAAAAAAAAGTAGAGCCTTGGCCCTGCAGTTCATGTTTGTAATCCCAACATTTGGGAGGCTGAGGAAGAAGGATGACTTTAAGTGAGTTCAAGACCAGGCATCCTGAACTGTATGGTGAGTCCTGGACACACACCCCCCAAAAAACCTAAACC
>PVJA010053648.1:0-11827 GCA_004027025.1 Myocastor coypus
AAAAAAAAAAAAAAAAAAAAAAAAAAAAAAAAAAAAACCACTTAAAAAAAAAACAAGTGACCTCAAAGCATCCATCAAACAGCTCCACTCTTAACTCATTTCACACAGAAACCACCATTCTGACCTGTACTTCTACAAAGTAGTTTACCTGACTTTTTACAAAAATGAGATCATAGTCCTCGGCACCAAAGACAAAAAATAAGCTTCTCGTAAAAAAAACAACAACAACAAAAAACTTCAACCAATAAAATAGAAAAATGAGATCATACAACGTATGATTTTTGTGTCTGTCTTCCAATTCTCAACATTATATTTGTGAGATTAATCCATTTTTGCATGTTGTTATGCTTGTTTATTTCTCTTGCCGTGTAGTTTTGTTGCATAAGTACATTTTCATTCAGTTACCTATTATATTGTTGAATAATTGGATTCTCTCCAGTTTCTAAGAAATATTTATCTTTTAATTAATTAATTTTTTTTTTTTTGAGACAGAGTTTCACTATATAGTTATGTAGTTCAGGTTGATCCTGAAAACTTAGGCCTGCCTTGAACTCAGGCAATCCTCCTGCTTCAGCCTCCAGAGTCCTAGAATTGATTACCAGCATGTGCCATGTCTGACTTTTAAAAATTAGAAAAATCAGTATATGCTTGCAGTACATATTTTTTACATTCCTTGTGAGGAACTGTTACAAGTACATAACATATCTTAGTTCTTTTTTAAAATCCTGTTCTGCCCCCCTTCTTACCCCCTTGATCCCTTTCCCATTTGAGAAAGATCTATTTTCCTGCTTCCTACTGTTTACTTGACTTTGTGCTTTATTTATATTTTCCATTTCTCGTATAAGAGAAACTGTGTGATATTTAAGCTTGTATGTCTGATTTATTTCACTTAACATTATGGTCTTAAGTTTTTCCTGCAAAAGACTCAGGTTTATCCTTTATGGCAGTAGCTCTTTTTTTTTTTAAATATTTTCTTTCTTTTTTTTTTTTTTTTTCTTGTTTCAGAACTTTTGTTTGTTTATTTTATTTATTTTTATGGCCGGCTCAGCCTGCCCTGAGGGCAGGGCTGGCGCAGCATGTGGTGTTGGGGATCAAACCGCGGTCCCTGCAGCCGCCTAAGCTTTCCTAAGCAGGTGTTCTAGGCCACTGAGCCATCCTGCCAGGCCCTATGGCAGTAACTTTTAAGATTTGATTTCTTATTTGACTGTACCTTGCCATTTGTATTTAGATAAGTCTCTGTAACTCTTCTACCTGTTGCCACTTGGTCTCTTCATTTAGTCACTGAGCACAGTTCTGTGGAGGTCACTGGTGAAGATTCTTAGAAAACAGTGAACAGGGGGCTGGGGAGATAGCTCCAAGGCACAAGTGCCTGCTGGGCAAGTGCAAGGTGGTGAGTTCGAACCCTGGTCCCACAAAAAAAAAGAAAGAAAAAAAGAAAACAGTCAACAAAAGAAACAAAAGAAAAATTCCAACTCTCGTGATTACTTTCTAGGGGCAGGTTACGTAGCATATAGTCAACAAGTGAGTTAGCCATTTCAAGGTGTGTCAGGTGGGAAAAATAAAGTAGAAAGGGGTAGAGCATAAGAAGGCATGAGGCAGGAGAATGTTATATTAAATCAAGTGGTCTTAAGCCTAAGTGAAGGAGGAGCACACACACACAAATTCAAGTCCTTTGGGAAGACCCTTCCTCGTAGAGAGAATAGATAGTACTCAGGATCATCTGGGAAGGCCAGTGTGGCTGGAGCCAAGTAGATAAGAGGGAGAGGGAGAGAGAAGACAAAATCAGAGTTACAAAAGAGACCTTTTTTTTAATCTTACAGTGCAAGAGATTAAACTCACCTTTGTGGATGGTAGGTGGGTACTCTGCCACTTGCATAGGCCATTGTAGGACTTTTTTTTTTTTTTGTACTGGGAATAGACTCAGGACGTTATGCTTGCCAGGTCAGTGCTTGTGCAGCTGAGCTATCTCCCTGGCTTTGATCTGGAGTGTGATGGGAAGTCACTGAGGTAGAAAACAGGGATAATGATAATTTCCACTTTAAAAGAGCACCTGGTTCCGTGGGCAGAAGGGTCAGGTTGGAAAGCAAATGCGATCTAGGTGGGAACTGATATTGGCTTGAGTGGTAGTGGTATAGATAAGGAACTAGTCAGATTCTGGATATTTTCAACCTAAAAGTATTTGCTTGTCAATTAAATTTGTGGTATGACAGCAAAAAGATTCAAGGATGACTGCATTTCAATAAAATTCTGTCTCCTTTTTTTCCTAAGTCATTATTGTCATCGCTTTTTTAGTGGTGTTATCAGAATGAAATCTTTGTAACAGCTTTTCTCTTTAGGCCTCTAGGAGTTTGTTTCCATTTTTGCCATTTGTAATTAATTAAAAATAAATTTCCTGGGCCAGTGAGATGGCTCAGCTGTCTAAAGTGCCTGCCTAGGAAAGTTCAGGCAAGTGCTGGAACTGCTACTTCATCCTTAGCACTACATATTGCACCACCCCACCCTGGGGCGGGCTGAGCCAGCCATAAAACAAATAAATAAATGAGGTTTAAGAAAAATAAAACAAAATTTTAGAAAGTAAATAAATTTCCTTGGAAATTCACTGGATAATAAAACTATTGGTTAGCACCTCAGTGTATTAAAAGTCTAAGGGTTTTTTTTTTTTTTTTTTTTTTAATGCTTTATGCCATGATGCAGCCATTGGAGCAGCTGAGTCTCAGCATCTCTAATTATTCTGTTGCTATATTTGCACTGTATGCTCTCTTCTGTGATCTGTTTAATGGTTTGTTTTGTTTTGGGTTTTTTTGTCTTTTTGAGACAGCGTCTCACTATGCAATTCAAACTGGCCTTGAGCTCACTTTTTGTAGTCCAGGCTGGTCTCAAACTCGCACAGTGCTGGGATTACAGGTGTGTGCCACCATGCCCGGCTGTTTAATGGTTTTTCTTTTGTTGTTTTTTTTTGTTGTTGTTTGTTTATTTATTTTTATGGCGGGCTCAGCCTGCCCTGAGGGCAGGGCTTGAGCAGCATGTGTTGCCGGGGATTGAACTGTGGTCCCTGCAGCCGCCTAAACTTTCCTAAGCAGGCGCTTTAGACCACTGAGCCATCCTGCCAGGCCCCTGTTTAATGGTTTCTGAAGAGCTAATCTGTTGCAACTAATAGCTATAGCTTAAGTCATTTGCCAGTCAGTGAAATTGAAAAGTCAAAAACTTTTTTTAAAAAAACTTAAGATTAGGGCAGGGGCAGGGCTGAGGAGATAGCTCAGTAGAATAATTGCTTGCTTGGTAAGGGCATGGTCCTGAGTTCAATCTCCAGTACCGCAAAAAAAAAAAAAAAAAAAAAAAATGCTTAGGGCAGGGGCTGTAGCTCAGCAGTGGAATACCTGCTTGGGAATGCCTGCTTGGCAAGTGTGAGGTCCTGAGTTCAATTTGCAGTTCCAAATAAATAAATAAGTAAATAAATTCTCCTCCTCCCCTTCTTCCTTCCCCTTCCCCTTCCCCTTTTTCTTCCCCTTCCTCTTCCCTTTTCCCTCCTCCTTCTTTCTCCTGTTCTTTCTCTTTCTCCTCCTTCTTTTCCACCTTTTCCTTTTTTTCCTCCACTTCCTCCTCTTCCTGTTCCTCCTCCTTCACATCTTCTCCTTCATCTTCTTCTCCGTACCAGGCATAAAACTTGGGACCTTGTGTGTGGTACGCAAGTGCTTATGTCACTGAGCTATCCCCCCAGCTCAGTAAAGAAATTAAAAAGAAGATTGACTTGCTATAAGCAGACAGAACCTGTCTGTGCTTCTTAGAAGCTGCTCTGTAAGGAAAAATCCTGGTGCCAAATGATCTAATTTGTGTAATCTTGAAGGTGGAGCTATTTTTGAAAGAGAACAGAAAAATAATCAGGCCTTTGCCTGTGAATGCCAAACCGGATCTTACTGATTCAAAAAGAAAAAAGATTCAGATCTTGTGGTTTGAACTACAGTTTCCCTCCTGTTCTGTGCATCACTTCCAGATTAAGTTTCTGAAAGACATACTTAAATAATCATCACCTTTTTTTTGAGGCAAGTTATCTCTATGTAGTTCAGGCTAGCTTTGTATTCACTTTGTAGCCCAAATTGACCTCAAACTTGCAGTAGTTCTCCTGCCTCAGCCTCCTGAGTGCTGAGAACTACAGGCTTGCACCACCATACCTAGCTTTGAAATTTTGTATTTATTTTTTAACATTTTAGATAAGTGTGTTACTATATTTGTGATTTGAATTATGTGAACTGCAAAAAAGAATAGTTACCATGTTGAGAAGTTAGTATTCTTTTTATGCTTCTTTTTTTTTTTTTTTTTTTTGTGGAAGCAGGGATTGAACTCAGGAGCTTGCGTTTGTTTGCCAGCCAAGTACTTATTCTACTGAGCTATCTCCCCGGCCCCTTTATAGTTCTTAAGATAGGCTAATGTTGTGATGGTTAATTCTTAGCCCTACTTGATTCTGTAACTTTTTTTCTGTCCTCAATTCCCAGATCGCAAAACCTACTGACATATCTACAATGTCTTAACTGCAATATATTTTATTTTTGTTGTTGATACAGTGTCTCGCCATGCAGTTGGGACTTAGTGATCCTCCTGTTTCAGCCTCTCTAGTTATGGAATTACAGGCATGTGCCACCTCACCTGGTTTCTGGGTGGCATGGCGCACCGGGAGTTCTGGGGCCAGCACTGCATGTGGTACTGGGGATTGAACTCAGGACCTTACACTTGCCAGGCAGGCACTTAGACTGCCAAACTATCTCCTCAGCCCTTAAGTGCAATATAAAGGAAAAAACTAAAGGAACGTTATTTATAGTAAAGTATTATTTCTGTATGTAAATTCTCAGAAGACAAATGTAGATCTTCACAGCACATTAGAAACCATCAGGTGCTTGTAAGTATAATAGCTTTATCTTTGTGAATGTGATGCCTATAGAGATTGAACAGGTATATTATATTGGTGACTCAGATAATACATGGATGCCATTGGTGATAGTTTCCTGAAGCCTGAAATGGTGAATAAAATCTTCATGAAGTTATACTGAAAACAAAATAACATTGCTTCCCTGCCCCCATTTATATGATAGTTTCATTCCTGGAAAAACTCATTGTATGTCAACCAGTGACAGAATATTTAGTTTTTCTATAAAGCCTTGTAAAGTCTAAGTTTAGATCATTGTAAGCTACTTTTTACTTTCACATATATTTTGTGAGGGCTCAAAGCAGACTTGGTATGAATGTGATTTAACTTAAAGTTTAGGACCCTTTCTGTGCATTTCCACAGCCTTATACCTAATTAAAAAACAAAACAGGTCCCGTGTGGTGGCACATGCCTGTAATACCAGCACTCCAGAGACTGAAGCAAGGGGATTGCTCTGCGTTCTAGGCCATCCTGGGCTACTTAGTGAGTTTAAGCCCAGCCTAAACTGCATAGTAAGATGCTGTCTCAAAACACATACACACACACACACACACACACACACACACACACACGCATGCACGTGCACACACACATACACACACCTACTTGCCCACATGCACACAAACTTCTAAGTACAACTTGATGAATTTTTACAAAACTGAACATACCTGCAAAAAAAAAACCAACAACAACAACAAAAAACTCAAAAAGGGGCTGGGGAGATAGCTCCAAGGCACAAGTGCCTGCTAGGCAAGTGCAAGGTTGTGAGTTTAAACCCCGGTCCTGCCAAAAAACAAAAACAAAAACAAAACACAAAACTGAACATACCACTGTGTCCACCTACATCAAGAAACTGAGTATCATCAATACACCAAAATATTAAAATGTTCTTTTCTCATTAAAGTCCTTCTCCTTCTACCAAAAATAATTGGTACCTTCACTTCTTTTTTTTTGTCTTTTTGAGACAGGGTCTCGCTATGCAGTTGAGGCTGGTCCTGAGCTCACTTTTGTAGCCCAGGATCAATCCTCCTGCCTCAGCCTCCCGAGTGCTGGGATTACAGGCGTGAGCCACCACGCCCGGCTGTACCTTCACATCTAACAGCATTGTTTTACCTGCTTTTAAACATTTTAAAAAATTTTATTTACTTGATACAGGGTTTCACTATGCAGTTCAGGCTCAGTGATCCTCCTTTCTTAGCCTCCTCAGTGCTGGAATTACAGATGTGTGCCACCTTTGGACCAGCACAGCACACCTGGGGTTCTGAGGCCAGCATGGCATGTTATACCAGGGATTGAACTTGGGACTTTGCACTTGCCAGGCAGGTGCTTATGTCACCGAGTTATCTCTCCAGCCCCTTGTCTGTTTTTGTGTTTCAGTGTATGTTTGTATCTAACTTCTTTTGATTAAAATTATGCTAAATGTGACTCATCCACATTGTTGAATGCAATTCTAGTTAACATGTTCTTGTTTCTGAATATGTTGTAAATGTGTTGCAGTTTCTCTAGCCATTCTGCTGCTGATGAGCATATAGATTTCTGGTTTGGGGCTATTTTGAATAGTGGTACGTATACATGTCTTGTGCATAATCTATTTTTAGACCTAAGCACTCATTTCCCTGGAGTATGTGACCCACAGTGGAATTGCTGGATCATGGAGTTCATGTGTATTCAGCTTAGCAATATATGAGCAATGAAAGCTCTTGTTAGTGTCCCCCTCCATCAGTAGTTTGACTGTTTGCCTTTTCATTTTATTTTATTTTATTTTTATTTTTTTATTATTTATTTATTTATTTATTTATTTTTTTTTTTTTTTGTCTTTTTGACACAGGGTCTCGCTGTACAGTTCAGGCTGGCCTTGAGCTCAGTTTTGTAGCCCAGGCTGGTCTTGAACTCTCACCGGTCCTCCTGCCTGAGCCTCCCGAGTGCTGGGATTACAGGCATGAGCCACCACGCCCGGCTTGCCTTTTCATTTTAGTAATTCTGACTAAAGGTAAAATGATTTCTGGCAATTGAACCCAGAGCCTTGGTGTACTATGGAGCTACATTCCTAGCCTTTTTTTCTTAAATTTTTTTTTTTTTTGTCTTTTTGAGACAGGGTCTCGCTATGCAGTTGAGGCTGGTCCTGCGCTCACTTTTGTAGCCCAGGCTGGTCTCGAACTTGCACCAATCCTCCTGCCTCAGCCTCCCAAGTGCTGGGATTACAGGCGTGAGCCACCACACCCGGCTTCTTAATTTTTTTTGTACACGGTCTCACTACACAGTTCAGACTCTAGTGATCCTCCCTCCCATTTTCAGCCTCCCCAGTACCACCATGCCCAGTCTTAATTTCAATGTGCCCCAGGGGCAGGGCCAGCTCGACATGCTGGGGATCCAGTCCTAGCTGCTGTGCTGTGCCAAAGCAGGTGCTTTAGTCCACTGAGTTGTCTGACCAGCTCTGAAGTAGTCTTTATCCTTTGCATTTCCTTTTTTTTTTTTTTTTTTTTCTTGTTTTTGAGACAAGGTCTTGCTGTATAGTTTAGGCTGACCTCAAACTCTTGGAGATCATTCTGCTGTCTCCTGAGTGCAGGGATTATAGGATTGTGCCAGCATGCCTTTCTTGTTTGTTTGAAAGAATAGACATATTCTATATATTTCTTCAGATGTATGCTTGAGTATTTGATATTTTTAAATATTAGAGCTAATTTCATTAACTGTAATTTTGTATGGTTTTTCTTGTAATGAAGCCTGTAACTTTTATGTAAGCTTCAAATCATATAAAACCTGGTTCTGTCTTGGGTGGAATATTTTCTTTTACATAAATGTTGGAAGTTATGTGGGAAGCTAGTCATTTTCCGATCGTGTAGGATTTGACCAAGTGCAGATTGTAGGTTGTCCAGCATTTTGTTCTTTCTGTCACTGAATGTTGGTAAAGTTCATAATCTTGTGACAGTCCAGAATGCATCTTTTAGGTGTCACCCCACCATAACTATTGAGACTATTTTTCCTTATATATTTATTATAAACCATAAATGTCAGTGTGGGGGTCAGGGAGATAGCTCAGGTGCACAAGTGCCTGCCTGGCAAGTGCAAGGTCCTGAACTGGATCTCCAGTTCCGGGGAGGAGGGGATGGATGGATGAATGAATGAATGAATGAATGAATAAATAAATAAATGTCAGTGTGCTTGACTATCCTTAACTGTGTTTGACTTTTGCTTGTTAGTTTTAGGAAGAAATCTAAAACTGTTGCCTTCAACAGTTTGAACTGTTGATATTTGTGCTTTTGGACTTTAAAAATTAACAAATGATTAATTGCTAGATTTCTGTTTATGGGACTCATGGTAGAATAGATTGAACACTGGACCCAGAGCCAGAATAATTAAATGCTTCCTTTATTTTTATTTATTTATTTATTTATTTATTTATTTATTTTTGTCTTTTTGAGACAGGGTCTCGCTATGCAGCTCAGGCTGGCCTTGAGCTCACTTTTGTAGCCCAGACTGGTCTCGAACTCACACCGATCCTCCTGCCTCAGCCTCCCGAGTGCTGGGATTACAGGCGTGCGCCACCACGCCCGGCTTCCTTTAACAATTAAAAGTTATGATTTTATTTTGAACAACTACTATGAAGACAACAATATGCATTGTATTAATTATTGTGGCTGTCTTACTAATTTATTTTTAAATTGTCTCACTGTTACTTCTTTCTCGTTAAAATTAACAAAATTAAATTTTTTAAAAAGTTATGATTTTGAGTCAGTTATCTTTTGAGCTTTAATCTCATGAACTAGAAAAAAAACTTATTTTGTTGGCTACTTAGTTTTTAAGAAGAACGATGATACAATGTTTGTGTACCTTATAAGTCTTAGAGTACCCTGTTTTTTACCTGTTCTTTGCTGGACTGTAGGCATAATTACATGAACTATATGAAACCTACTAAATAGCAGGGATCTGCTTAGTTTGGGTTCTTTGAGCATGGTCGCTACGAGCATAACTTATTCATGGAAAGTGGTATCTATTTTCCAGAAGTGTGTATGCATTTATAGGAAGGTAATGATAGCACTAATCAGTTGGCATTCCTGTGTTTTAATTCTGGTTTTGGAAATGAAAAGTAGATAAACAATTTGCTTTCCATTTCTTTAATTGTTTTAATGCCTAGAAATGCTTTGATGATTAAGATAAAACTACTAAGCTCTTTTGTATTCCTCAGGGAAAGGTATCGTATGAATAGAGTTGATGCATTATAATAAATAAATTATTGGGCTGTGGATGTAGCTCCATTGTAG
This sequence comes from Myocastor coypus, assembly GCA_004027025.1. Taxonomy (NCBI): domain Eukaryota; kingdom Metazoa; phylum Chordata; class Mammalia; order Rodentia; family Myocastoridae; genus Myocastor; species Myocastor coypus. The sequence goes on from PVJA010053648.1 coordinate 9,181, forward strand.
AACACATGTTCAGCATACACAAGGCCTGGTTTGACCACCTCATACCACAAACCAGAAGAAAAAAGAAAAAGAAATTCTCGTGTATATGCATTCACTATAAGCCTAGCCTTCCAGCTAAGGGATTGAGAAATCACTAGTCCTAGAGCTTTCAGGGATGTAAACAGCATAGGCTGGCCTCAGACTTCAGGATCCTCCTATCTCAGACTACTGTGTGTGGGGATTACAGGCTTGTGCCATCATACCTGGCTTCTGGATAGCTTTTTTTTTGGTGGTACCAGGGATTGAACTAAGTACCTTGCACTTGCCAGGCAAGTGCTTATTCCATTGAGTTATCTCCCACTCCCCCCACATAGCTTTTTTTTTTTTTTTACTTTTTAAAATTACTTTTAATAAGAAATAACAATGTGATAGTTTCAAAACACGTTAATAATACATTCACAATAATTGACACATTGCATATTGTCCTCATAATAGTTATACACAGCACAGGATGTGGACATGATAAATTTTCTTTTTTTAAGAATTTTATTTTATTTTATTTATTTATGTTTTTCTTGTTTCAGAACCTTTATTTGTTTATCCACTCATTTCTATGGCTGGCTCAGCCCACGCCCTGAGGGCAGGGCTGGCTCAGCATATGGTGCTGGGGATCGAACCGGGGTCCCTGAAGCCGCCCAAGCTTTCCCAAGCAGGTGCTTTAGACCACTGAGCCATCCCGCTGGGCCCAACATGATAAATTTTCTAATTGATATTGGTAAGGAAAGAAAAAATATCTTCTCTTTGAACTGAGAGGAAGTAATTGTATACATAGTCCAATGTTCCATAATTACATTGGGTTACTGGTGAAACTGGCAATATTGGAGGCTGTTGATTTAAGCCACTTACAGCTCATCATCCTAATCTAGCTGTGCATTTTATGCCTCATAATTAAGCTTTTCCACTGGGTGATCAAGGGCAAGTTAAAGCAAGACCTATATGATAAAACATTGATCTTTTGTATCTTCCAAGGTCAAATCCCTTCAGGATTTTTTTTTTTAATTTTTTTTTTTTATTTATTATTTTTATTTTTGTTTCAGAACCTTTGCTTGTTCATTCACTCATTTTTACGGCCAGCTCAGCCCGCCCCGAGGGCAGGGCCGGCGCAGCATGTGGTGCCGGGGATCGAACCGCGGTCCCTGAAGCCGCTCAAGCTTCTCCAAGCAGGCGCTTTAGACCACTGAGCCATCCCGCCAGGCCCCCCCTCAGGATTTTGAATGAAGTGTTTTTTTTCTATTTGTAGGGTCGTTATGTTTGTCTTTTTCTAATTTATTTGCAGAAATCTATATATTACAGATCAAGTCCTTTATAACATGTATGTATATGTATGTTGTATGTTTCTATCTGATAGAAGTGATTAAAAAATATGATGAAAATATAGAATTGAAAAATTTGTTACAGGGGCCAGGGAGATAGCTCCATGGCACAAGTGCCTGCCTGGCAAGTGCAAGGTTGTGAGTTTGAACCCTGGTCCTGCAAAAAATAAAATAAAATAAAAAATTAATTAAAAAATTAAAAATAAATAAAAAGAAAAATTTGTTACAATTAAAGACACATTGCCATTAATCTCCCTCACAGTATTTCCCCTCCCTGAGTATATTTTTCTATCATTCTTGTCACTTTTCTGAAGCAGTTTTCCAAGTCCTCTTGTGAATGTCTTAATGAGGTGTAATTAAATAAAAACAACATTAAATGCTACTTCCAAGAGCCATCCAAATATTGTAGTGTATATTCTACTTTAGTCATTGAATTTGGCACCGTGCAACTTTTGGCTCTTCCCTCAAAATCAAAATGACCATGAAGGGCAAATGTTTTGAATTGATTCAGAACATCAAGGCAGCCATGATAGTGGAATCAAAAAATGACAAAAGGCTTCCAGAACTGCTTCAAAAGGTGGCAAGAATGATGGGATAAGGTGTTTGAAGCAGGGAGGAGGTGTATTTTGAGGGGCATTAATGACAGCATGTCTTTTACTGTAATACTTTTTAAAATTTTAAACAGTTCTTTTGATTATATCTTCTATATATTTTCTTCCAGCCTGCGACTGGGAGGAACAGTCACATCCTTATCTCACTCACTTCCTAAACTGTTAACATTCTTTTGTATTTACCCTATTATATTACTGAGGCATTTGAAACCAGTTTATGTCAATTGCCTCTGGGTATCTTTTTCTGTTTAGTTCTAAGATCCTGTCATGTGCCTTATATTTGGCTATCATGGCACTTCACGTCCTCAGATATCACTAATGCATGAATTATTTTTTGTCATTCATGTTCTCAACAGTTTTATGTTCAAGAGGATGATACTGAAGCTAAATCCTTAATATGCCTGTTGACCAGACTTTGGTCATGACTTCTTATCAAAAACAAAGAAGTCACTAGAAAAGATGCTGCATTATTCTTAAAACATTATATAGCACAATGTAATGCTAAAATTATGTTTGGAATACATGTCACTCTTGTCTTTTTGATATGTACTGCTCCTGGTGTAAACTCAGTTACTGTCATTCTCTCAAGAATAGTTCTTGAAAATAAGAGGCTGGGCCAAAAACCATATTCTTGACAGGCTACAGTTTTGTATTTCCTTGAATTTCCAAATATCTGTCAAAATT
>PVJA010053649.1:0-11780 GCA_004027025.1 Myocastor coypus
CAATTGCAAAACCTTTGATTGTATATGTATCTGCTTCCTCTTAGTCCAAAGAGAAGTATATTCTTTCCTTTTTTTTTTTCTTTCTTTTTTCTAAGCAACATCAATAGGGAGGTGGGTCATGCCCACACACTGTACTCTGTAGAATTATTGTGAGGACAATATGCAATATGTCAACTTTCAAAGAAAAGAAGGGGGAAAAGGAAAAAAAAAAGTAATGTGGATTTAGAAAGGTTAATGTTTAGTTGTTTGATCAATCTTATATACCTATATGTATTAATCTAAACTGATCCGATGATGAAAATATGTAATATAACCATTGTTAAATTTACACAATAAAAGAACTGAAAAAAAATTTAAACAATAAAAGAATTGAAAAAAAATAGCAAATTAGCAATGGTTGTTATATTTCCTACTACTATCATAAAATTTGTTGCTCAAATTAGCATATATAGTTATGCAAAATTGGACAAATAATCAAATAAGAATGCTTGCTTCCAATAAACCTTAATTATCTTGTCTACTTTTACTTTTTAACTTTCTGTAAATTTATTTTAAAGATAATATAATAATAATCAATAAGACATTAGTAATGGTACACATTTCGAACAACAAGATGAGAATTTTTGACCATAGTTTTCATATCACGTATTGCTGCCCTTGCTTATATGGCAGGTATCAGCCTACAGAGTTAGTTAAAGTGAAAATTACAAATATTAACTGTTATTTTCAAGAAAGCTGTAGGAATTATGAGGATAATCATCTCACCCATCCTGTATAGATACTTGCATGGTTTTCCCCTTCCTTTTCTCCTGTGCTTTCTCCTTTCCCTCATCTTGCATTGTTTAACCCCTATGTGCAGTGTCTTATCATTTTGCTATATCTAGCATAACTTTCAGGTTTTATTTATGCTTTCAGGTTTTCTTTCATATTTTTGATAAATTAATGCAACTTATGAACTAACGCTTCCATATTTTATTAAATGTATTCCTTATAAATAGGTTCCTGACAGTTTATATTGCCATTATATATGATTCCTATTCTAACTACATTTTCAAGTTGACTTTTGTTTCTGAACAAAACATCAAACTATTTTATAATTATATTATATCTAGTAACTTACTGCATAGTCTTATGAATTCTAGTTCTTTTTTTGTATTTATATAGGCAATCATATCATTAAGAATATCAACTTGTTTATTTCCAATTCTTATAATAGTTTCATTTATCTTTCATAGCATAAAATAGGAGGAATTTCAATATGTTTACATAGCAGTCATCGCTATCGTATTACATAATTTAACTAGAGGGTCTCAGTCATGGCTTTTCCAATGACTTTAAGCTTTGTTTACATATGGATAAGCTCTAGTCTGAAATGTATATGTAATCAGATTTGAGAAGAGTTTAAGTTGGAATGCTTGGAAACATAAGCAGTCTGTCCTTGTCTAAATATCCAAACCAAGCATCCTGCATGGATATCTGGAAGAGCTTGAATGAACTGCTTGACACCTAAGAATAAACTACTTGTAGATCACAGCTTTTCGGACACAAACTGTACTTTATCATTAAGCATAAAAGTTGTCAAATACTGAGTTCTACGGGTTGTAAAAGAAATTCTCCAGTCTAACTAAATAAACCTCAAATATAAAAGATGTCTCCTGAGTACAGCACAATCCATTTTTTTTTAAAGATATCACCACTAAGTATGTAAGATGATACCCTTTTTCAGCTTAAGGAAGAATTCATGGTTTGCAAGTTACACTTACATTTTGTCGATGATATATGTACTTCTGGAGTTAAATCAGCTTAGATGTAACGTATTTAATCATGACAAGCAGTTGCAAATTTTGTTTGCTTGTATTTTGAATATGTTTATTCATAATTTTTCTCTTGAATTTTTTGTACGTCTTGGTTTTCATAGAAATTATACACTTGATGTAAAATGAGTGGTCTTTATTCATTATAATAATTTATAAACAGGTAACCTTTTCTCAGTTATTATTAGAACTCACTCTTAAGCCACTTCAGCTTGCATGTTGAACTTTTTCATGTAGGATGGTTTTGTTACTCCATTTCATTAATGATTTTTGGTCCACTGTACTAATCTATTTCTTTAATCTAATTTTATTTTATTTTTTGCTAGGCAAAGAATTTTATTAATCTGTTTCAAGCTTTATTCCCAGGCCTCTCCAGCTTAATTGACTGCAAAGGATTAATTATACATAAGCAAAAACTGAAAAGAGCTGCACTATCCAAGGAGTTTGGGCTTAAAAAATATTAGAGATCAAGATTTTATCAGATTTATAAACAAAACAATTTTATAAAGCTGTCATAATGTAAAATAGCAGCTCCCAGTAATTTCTCCCACATTCGATCATTTTCAGAAGCTGACTTAGTTCAGTGTGCCTCATTCTTAGAAGCCTCATCAAAATTCTCCACAAGATCTGGAACCTCGTCATCCTCCTCTCCTGTAGCAAGCAGTGGTTTTCCACTCATAGATTTTTGGGGCGGAGCTTCAGCCAGTCTCCTCCCACTAGTCAGACTGTACACAGGTGGTTCAAGATGGTGGGTAGCATTTCTTTCAGTTGTTTCCTCTCAGCATGGCCTGTAACAGTGAAAGTGTTTGCCACCAGAGATACCTGAACTTTTGGGTTGTTGGAGTGAATAACTGTTCCTTGGTTTGTAAACATATTCATCTCTTCAGTGCCAGAGATATTGTTTACCCCTAACTTCCTTAATGAGAACTGAAGTTTCTTATCATCTGCTGTGGCTGTTCTATGAACCACCTTTTTCTTTCTGTGAACAATTCCTTTCCCACCAATGTGCACTTGTGCCTGCAGTTTGGCGATCTTTTTCCTGGATCATGCTAGTTTCTGTCATCTTGTCGGAACAGATATGGGGCGGCACAGAGGACTAGTGCTAGCGCTTCAGAGGTCTCAGGTAGACCAGCTGAGATTAGGAGCACACACACGGGGACCCAAGGTGGCAACTAGCGCTAATCCAATTTTAAATTGTAATTAAAAAAAATTTTTAACATAAAGTTCTAAATGCAATTTTTAAAAGTTACTCATCATAACCCTAGAAATTTACTTAAACTTAACAGCGTCAATGCTTACATCTCTCCTTTTATTACTAGTATTATTTTATTCTACATTCTCTAAGTTAATGGCATGCATCATTTAGTAGTACTTAGTAAAGTTATGGGAGAACTTCAATAGCTCAGTCTTTTTTGGAAATGGCTTTTTTACCTTCTAGTGAGTGAAAGTTCACTTGATATAGAAACTAAGGAAGGTAGTTTTTCTCTGTAATTCAAGTAATTATTTCATTGTCTTTTGCTTTCCATTTCTGCTGTATGGAATAAATTTTCAATCTGCCTGTTCTGCCTCTGTAAATAATTTTTGTTTTAGATTGTTCTATGTGTTTTCTGTCTTTGGCAATGTGCAATTTCATAGTGCTATATTTAAACTAAAAAGAGCACTTTTTAAAAGGGAAGTGGGGAAACTACATTCAACTAAAATAGTGGCAGAATTCCACTGTTTATGACTCCTTATATACAGAAGCAAGTATTGCCCTGATTCCAACAACAGAGAAGAATGCAACCAACAAAGAAAACCACAGTCATAGATGTAAAAGTCCTTACATGGAGGTACAAATACATAAATGCAAAAGTCCTTAACAAGATACTGACAAAGAGAGTGCAGCAAAGCATCAGGAAGATTATACATTACCACCAGGTATAATTCATTCCAGGGATGTAGGGATGATGGTTCAACACATGCAAATCCATAAGTGTAATATACCACATTACTAGAACCAAAGACAAAAATCACATTAATCTCTCAATAGATGCAGAACAACATTTGACAGAGTCCAACACCCATTTATGATTAAAAAAAAAAAAAAGAAAATCTCCAGAAAATTGAAATCAATGATCTTTACTTTAATCCTAAATCATCTATGACAAACCAACATAATATGATATTAAATGGTCAAAATCTGAAAGTTTTCGCTCTAAAATCAGGGACAAGACAAGGATGTCCATTATCACAGCTCTTATTCAATATATTTCTGGAAACATTAACCAAGCAATTAGACAAGAGAAAAAAATTAAAGGAATAAAGATAGGAAAGGAACAAGTTCAATTATCATTATTTTCAGATGACATCATACTCTACATACAAGATCCAAAAACTCCACCAAAAAAAGCTTGTACATTTGATATCCAAATTTGGTAACAGAATACAAAGTCAACACTCAAAAAATCAATATCATTTCTTTACACAAGCATCATATTCATAAAGAAAGAAATTTGGGAAAGCATTCAGTTCACAATAGTATCTACAAAATGAAATACTTAGGAATCAATCTAGCAAAGTACCCTGAAAGAGGTTGACGAGGACAACAGAAAATGGAAAGATATACCTTGCTCTTGAATAAGAGAAACCAACATAGTGAAAACAGCCATACTGCAGGTTTAATGTAGTTCCAAGGCTGGGAGAAAGGTAAGTAGTATAAGTGCCTACCTGACAATCCTAAGGTCCTGAGTTCTATCCCCAGTACGAAAAAAATAAAAATAATGCAATTACAATCAAAATACCACTAGTCCTGCCATCCCAGCCCTGCCCCAGGGACATGCTCAGAAGGCAATTGAGACTGGGCATTGTGGTACCCGCCTGTAATCCCTGCTCTTGGGAGACTGTAAACAGGCAGATGACTACAAGTCTGATCTAGTAGTGAGACTCTAAACAGCCTGCTGACCCTTCCCTAAGAAATACAGAAAAAGAAAAAAAATTTCTAAATGTCATTAACACTCCTCATAGAGCTAGAGAAAGCATTTCTAAAATTCATTTGGGACCAGAAGAGACACAGACTATAAAAAGTAATTCTGGACAGGAAGAATAAGTCAGGGAACATCACAATGCCAAATCAGAAATTATACTACAAAGCTATTATGATTAAAATCAGCATGGTCTTAGCAAAAAACAAACAAACAAACAAAAAAAAAAAAAAAAAAAAAGGATCAGTGGAAAAGAATAAAAGATGCAACCTCAAACACATTCAGTTATCTTTACAAAGGAGCCAAATATGCTTACTGGAGAAAAACCTTTCTTTAATAAATCGTACTGCAAAAACTGGTTTCCCATACACAAAGACTGAAACTAGACCCATGTCTTTCACCATGCTCTAAACTAAAGTCAAAATAGATCAGTGATCTAAATATTAACATATAAATACTAAATATACTAGAAGACAAAATAGAAATCTCAAAGACATAGGCTAAACAGAAATTTTGTGAATAAAATCCAGACTTCAAGAGAAATACTACAAGGAATCAACAAGTGGGATTTCACTATATTAAAGTTTTTGCACAAAAGAAGTCACCAACAGAGCGAAAAGATAACCCACAGAATAGGACAAACTTACAGCCAATTGTCCCTCAGAGGGCCTCTATCTAGAATTAACAAAGAACTGAAACTCCGAACCCCCGAATTCAAAGTCCCAATCCAAAAGTAGACATCTGAGATAAATACGTACTTCTCAGATGACGGAATAGAAATAGCAAATAAACATATGAAAAAATGCTCAACATTATTGGTCCTTAGAGAGATACAAATTAAAACAATACTGAGATTCTGCACCCCAGAAAGAATGGCTATCATCAAAAAATCAACCAATAACATATGCTGGTGAGGCTACAGTGGGAGTATGGGCTGGTGCAACCACTGTGGAAATCAGTGTGGAAATTCCTTATAAAACTAAGATTAGAGGTCCCATTGAAACAAGCTATTCCCCCTTCTGGGTGTCTTCCCAAAAGAATTAAAAACATCATACTATAGGAATAAATATGCACCCATGTTTATAGCAGCACAATTTTTAATAGCTAAATATTGGAAACAACCTAAATGCCCATCAACTGAGGAATAGGTAAAAAAAAAAAGATGTGATTGTTTAGATAATGCTTACTGCTCTGGCATAAAGAAGGATAGACTGGAAACCTTCATGGATAAATGAACACAGCTTATACTAATAAGTGAAATGAATCAGACTTATACTTATAAACATCGGAGTGCTTCACTAATGTGAGAAACTGAATGAGTAAGTAAGATCCAACATGTATAATGGATATTGTGAATCAGGAAGAAACTGTTCAAAATTAAAAAAAACTGTGGTAGAGGAAAGGAAAAAGGTGAAAGGAAGAAAAGGAAAAACAAAAATATTTATATATAAGATAGTTACACAGCTGGTTTCTCTTAGTTGATTGAAAAGAAATATCCATGCTAATATTGTTTGGATAAAATATCATGCCTACAAGCCGAGCGTGGTGGCGCACGCCTGTAATCCCAGCACTCGGAAGGCTGAGACTGGAGGATTGGTGTGAGTTCGAGACCAGCCTGGGCTACAAAAGTGAGCTCAAGGCCAGCCTGAACTACATAGCGAGACCTTGTCTCAAAAAAGACAAATATATATACATATATATATATAAATATATATATATATATATCATGCCTACGCCTCACACTCTGAATAATCACTACCCAGACAATAATGTACAATGTATTAATGATTGTAATTCTCCCACTAACCTGTTTTGAAATCCTATTCTATTATTATTTTTACATTTTTTCTGTTTAAAATGAAAAACTAGAAATCTAAAAGTACTAAACATGAAGTAACACTTTGTATTTTCTATTAGTTAAAAAACATTACTAAGAAAGCAGGGCCAGTCAGATAGTTCAGCATAATGAAGCACTTATCAGGCAGATACAGGGACCAAGATTCAAGCTCAGTGTCTCCAGCTATCCCAAACCCCAGGGCACACTAAGAAGGTGATTGAGACTGGGTGTAGAGGAACACACCAGTAATACAAGTGCTTGGGAGGCTGAAAACAGGAGGACCACTGAGTCCCATCTGTGTAGTGAGACACTGTAGGCCTTGTACTAAATACATTTTTTTGTAAAAAATTAAGGTAACAAATTTTCTTCCACAAAGTAGAAGGAAATATTTGTAATATCTATATCTATAAATGATTCATATCCAGAAGATAGAAAAATTCCTACAACTCAATAAGAAAAAAACCAAACATTTAAAAATGAATAAAGTGGGCCCGGCGGAATGGCTCAGTGGTCTAAAGCGCCTGCTTGGGGAAGCTTGGGCAACTTCAGGGACCGTGGTTCGATCCCCGGCACCACATGCTGTGCCAGCCCTGCCCTTGGAGTGGGCTGAGTCGGCCATAAAAATGAGTGAATAAACAAAGGTTCTGAAACAAGAAAATAAATAAATAAATAAATAAATAAATAAATAAAAATGAATAAAGTGATTCAACCCAGCAACCAGGCCCGGTATGTGAGTGAGACCACCCTGGGCCCACTGAAGGTTCATTCCACCAAGCAACCAGGCCTGGCGTGTGAGTGAGACCACCCTGGGCCCTCCAGAAACTCGTTTAACCCAGGAACAAGGCCCTGCATGTGAGTGGAGCTTCATCCATCAGACAAGCCCAGTGTGGAAAACTGCTTCAGAATTCTGTACAGAGAGGCTGGAGACAAGACCCACCCAGCTAATCCAGGAGCAGAACATCTTGCCAGAGTTGGACAGCAGGTTCACCTCCAAGGGCTGCAGCAGGAAGAAGTGGAACACAGCAGTCAGAACCAAGCCAAACCCACCCGGATGAGTAAAGAGAAGGAGCAAAATGTGCTCTCAAGCCCTGAGCCCACCCAGAACAAATGCAATGGACAATAGCATAAAATAAATGGAAAATCACACACCTGAAATCTCTGAAATAATAGCAACTGAAGAAAAGAAACAACTGCAGAAAGGAATAGAGGAAATCAGATCTGAAATAATTTCTGAAGTAAAAAAAAGCAATAATATCTATAATGCAAGAAGTATTAAGTGCTTCTAAAAGAGACACTAATTAAAAAATAGAGGAGAAAACAAAAAGGATGGAATCCTTGAATGAGCAATATGGGAAAGTAATAGAATGCAGAAAGCAGATTCAAAGTGCTATACAGGAAATTAAAACCTCAATTACAAGCTGGGAAAACCATTTCAATGAAAGCGAAAATAGACTTTCAGAGCTTAAATACACCATTGCAGTTAGTGAAGAGATAAGAAAATATCTCTTAAAATCAACCAGGGTGCTACCAGGCATAAAATGAAGAGCTATATTAGTATGATGAGCTATGAGAGGCTTAAATCAACAGCCTCCAACATTGCCAGTTTCACCAGTAGCCCAATGTAATTATGGAACAATGTACTATGTATATAACTACTTCCTCTCAGTTCAAAGAGAAGAAATTTTTTTCTTTTTCTTTCCTTACCAATATCGATTAGAAAATTTATCATGTCCACACCCTGTGCTCTGTATAACTACTATAAGGATAGCAATATGTAATGTGTCAATTATTGCAAATGTGCTACTAATGTGTTTTGAAATTATCATATTGTTATTCCTTATTAAAAGTAATAAAAAAAATTAAAAAAGAAAGAAAATAAATAAAATAAGATATACAGCTACTTTCGCTTAGGTCAATGAGAAGAAAAGTTCGTTCTAGTAATGCTTAGACATATCATGTCTCATCTTGTCTTCTGAATAACTACAAGGAAGACAACAATATGCAATGTATTAATTATTGTAACTGTCCTACTAACCTGTTTTAAAACTGTTTCATTGTTATTTTATCATTAAAATGAATAAAAGATTTTTAAAAATAAAAAAAATCAACCAGGATGCAGGATAAAATAATTCAACATCTGCAAGATGATGCAAAGATGAACAATGTAAGACTAATAGGCATCAACAAGAAATCAGGAGGGCCTGGCAGGATGACTCAGTGGTCTAAAGCAGCTGCAGGCAGCTGCAGGGACCATGGTTCGATCCCCGGCACCACATGCTGTGCCAGCCTTGCCCTCAGGGCATGCTGAGATGGCCATAAAAATAATAAGTAAACAAACAAACGTTTTGAAATAAGAAAAAAATAAAAAAAATTTTAAATCCTTTAAAAAAAAAAAAAGAAAGGAGTCAATATAAATGATATAAAAAACAATATGTACAGAAGTAATAGCAGAAAACTTCCCAAATATGGGGAAACAATTTGGCATTCAGATAACGGAAGCACATAGAACTCCAAATAGCATCAACCCAATTAAAGCCACAACTAGACATATAATAATCAAGATCCCAGAAATTCAGCACAGGAACAGTACACTAAAATCCACTAGAGAAAAGAAACAGATCACATTTAAAGGAAAACCTATCAGAATAATGGCAGATTTCTCTTTACAAGTCATCAAGTCAAGAAGAGCATGGAGCAAAGTACTACAAGTCTTACAAGAAAAGAAATTCCAGCCCAGACTGATATACCCTGCAAAACTGTCCAGAACAAAGAACAACCAAAGAATTGCATCATGACAACGTCAACCCTACACAGTTTACTAAAAAATATTGTAGAGAGAGATCAAAATGACTGCAACTCTGTAAAGGAGAATGGTAAGAACCCACAAGTAGGGCAACCAATTAAACACTGAAGAAAAAGAGGTATAAAACAACAGTCTTAAAAAAAAAAAAAAAAAAAAAAAAAAAAAAAAAAACAGTCTTTCAACTCTTCTTTTGTACACAGCAGCAAAATATTTCCAGCAGCTTCTCCTGCACCCTATGGGCTATATTCTGTCTGGGTCTACAGGGTGGATATCAAGGAAATAGCAGTAGCTCATTACAAGTGACACCTGGCCACCAGTAAGCATCATGGACACTGTTCATGTACATGACATACTAAAACTTTGTGCAATATCCATCTCCTATCCTCAAACTATAAGAAGTTCTGGTCATAAATTTGGCATTCCAGTATTTATGTGATGTTTTATTTCTAGTAATTCTTTACTACAATTAAAATTTTTTTCTTAGTTGATATTTTTGTATATATTCTAGGTAACTTTTTGTGTGTGTGTGGTACTGGGGATTGAACTCATCAGGACCTTGTGCTTGCCAGGAAAGTGCCTGTTCTACTGATCTATATCCCTAGCCTTGTGTATATTAACCTATTCAAATACTGTGTGAGCACTCTGAATTGATTACAGATTTGTATGTATGATACACAACATTTTGGTCTCTAAGTTGTACTCATGATTTGATTTGAATTTTGGAATATTATTTTGAAATACTTAATTTCATTTTTAATTAATGAATACTTAACTAATTTTTTGAATATTACTTAGTTATAATTTTGTTTTAATATTCATACTCTATCTTTGACTTAGAATCTACTTATAAGACATGGATGCCGGGCGTGGTGGCTCACGCCTGTAATCCCAGCACTCAGGAGGCTGAGGCAGGAGAATTGGCGCGAGTTTGAGACCAGCCTGGGCTACAAAAAGTGATCTCAAGGCCAGCCTCAACTGCATAGCAAGACCCTGTCTCAAAAAGACAAAAAAAAAGAAAAAAGACATGGTATGATATTTTCTCCTAGTACTAGAAACATTAAAAAGAAAAACATGCAGCCAGGCATGGTGGCTCACGCCTGTAATCCCAGCACTCGGGAGGCTGAGGCAGGAGGATCGGTGCGAGTTCGAGACCAGCCTGGGCTACAAAAGTGAGCTCAAGGCCAGCCTCAACTGCGTAGCGAGACCCTGTCTCAAAAAGACAAAAAATAAAAATAAAAATAAATAAAAAAGAAAAACATATATGTGTATACACAAGAGAGGATAGATATGCAGCTACTTTGTCTTATTTCATTGAGAATAAAAGTTTGTACTGATATTGTTTAGACAAGATAACAGACTTGCATCTTGTCCTCTGAATAACTACTATGAAAACACCAATATGCATTGTGTTAATTGTTGTTACCATCCTACTAACTTGTTTTGAAACTGTTTCACTACTATCTTACCTTTTTTCTCATTAAAATGAATTTTTAAAGTGAACAAAATAGGAGCTAGGTCCCTCGCCTTCCATCTGCTTTTATGGTTTGCTTCTGTAGCTTGTCAGGCCCCCAGCAGCCAGCATGGTAAGATAGATCGAAAGCAAAGATGCCTTGCAGGAAGCATTGACTGCTGCAGGAGATAAACTTGTAGTAGTTGATTTCTCAGCTACATGGTGTGGGCCTTGTAAAATGATCAAGCCTTTCTTTCATTCTCTATGTGAAAAATATTCCAACATGGTGTGCCTTGAAGTAGACATGAGTGACTGTCAGGACATTGCTGTAGATTGTGAAGTCAAGTGCGTGCCAACCTTTCAGTTTTCAAAAATGGAAAGAAGGTGGGTGAGTTTTCTGGTGCTAATAAGGAGAAGCTTTAAGCCACTATCAATGAATAGGTCTACCTGTGTTTTCTGAAGAATGTAACTCTCAGCTGTTTAAAACTTTTAATTTTTTTTAATTTACAAGAAAATAAGTATGGAAACTGTATACCCAACTGCCATCTGGTTATAAATGACAATAAGATATTAATTCTAACCTTTTTTTTTTCAATTTTTTTATTGTTTAAATTTAGCAATGGTTATATTACATATTTTCATCATCAGATCAGTTTAGATTAATACATATAGGTATATAAGATTGATCAAACAATTAAACATTAACCTTTCTAAATCCACATTACTTTTTTTTTTCCTTTTCCCCCTTCTTTTCTTTGAAAGTTGACATATTGCATGTTGTCCTCACAATCATTCTACAGAGTACAGTGTGTGGGCATGACCCACCTCCCTATTGATGTTGCTTAGAAAAAAGAAAGAAAAAAAAAGGAAAGAATATACTTCTCTTTGGACTAAGAGGAAGCAGATACATACACAG
>PVJA010053650.1:0-11888 GCA_004027025.1 Myocastor coypus
TTATTTGTTTATTCACTCATTTTTATGGCCGGCTCAGCCCGCCCCGAGGGCAGGGCTGGCACAGTATGTGGTGCCCGGGATCGAACCGTGGTCTCTGAAGCCGCCCAAGCTTTCTCAAGCAGGCGCTTTAGACCACTGAGCCATCCCGCCGGGCCCCCTCAGGGTTTATTTTGAAACCATGTGCTTTGTAGAACTGTCAGTGTCAGCCATCTGGATGAGTCACAGCCATTGCTTGACCAATTTGCTCTCTATGAAAGCCTGAGAGAATGTTTTCTCTCTAGGTGACTCTCCTTAGGTACACTGTATATCTTCAATCCCTTTCCTCTATAGCTCCATAATCTCCTTGAACAGAAAATGTGGGAAACCACTGAGTTATAGGATGTTATATCTCAGGTCTGAAGGGATAATTTGTCAACAAGTGAAGGACATGTGTGCTATAAACCCTTCACCATCATTACTTCCCATGCATCTATGAGAACTGTTCCGTTACAAAAGAAAATTTATCTAGTAACATGTAGTATGTACTTTTCAGTGTTCCTCTGTGTCAAAACCTATGAACAATTTTACAGTTCATTCACCCAAAAAAGTTCAGTGCTTAGCACTTCATTTTCAACATTAGGGTTTCAGTCTTGTCAAATAATAAACTTAAGGAGGTTGGGGAGATAGCTCTGGGGCACAAGTGCCTGCATGGCAAGTGCAACATTAAGAAGCTCCAGATGATGTACAGTCAGTCCTTCATGGGTTCCACATCCATGGATTCAACTAGCCATGGATTGAAAATACTTGGAAAAAACTGCATCAGTATAGAATACGTAGTTGTTTTTAATTTTCATGATTGCATAAATAAAAGGCTGGTTAGCTATTTACTCACATGGTAGTTATATTAGTTGTTACAAGTAACCTAGACATTATTTAAAGTATACAGGGTTGGGCCGACAAGATAGCTCAGTGGTCTAGAGCCCCAGCTTAGGCAAGCTTAGGCAACGGCAGGGACCATGGTTCGATCCCTGGCATCACATGCTGTGCCAGCCCCACCCCCAGGGCAGGCTGAGCTGGCCATATTATAAATAAATGAAGTTAAAATAAATAAATAAATATATAAAATTTAAAGTATACAGGGGCATGTGATAGGCTACATGCAAATATTATGCCATTTTATCTAGGGGACCTGAGCATCTATGATTTTGTTACTTGTGGGGGTTCCTAAAACTAATCTTTCATGGATACAGAGGAAACAACTATATATGGTATTGATAAGAGCATTAAAGGTTAATATGATCTTATTCCTTCCTACTCCAGAACTGAAGGAACTTGACATGAGCGAGTGAGTAAAAGGAGCAGAAGGAAAACAAAAAGGAAAAAGAGATTTTAGGATTCTATTTAGGGAATCAGACTAACCCAAGAACTCAGTGCAATTTCTACAAATTTGCTACAAGTTTTTTGACCAAATGTAACTTATATTACTTTACTCTCACTATTCTAACTTTATGGAGTCTAGTCATGTGCCATCTACCAGTCCAACTCAGCACATCTGACACCCTCACACAAGAATTCTCTGCTCACCTTATCATATGGCTATATAAAAACTCATATTCTACCCTAGCTCATAGCTTTTAGAACCAATTAATCCTTGAAAACTGAACTTTGAACTGTTTTAGCACCCTCTATGGCTCTCTAATAAGCAATGAAAATGGAGCATCTGTGCTGTAACATCTTTGCGTTACCTGTCTCTTTCTCAGTTTCTGACTCAGAAGCTTCATCTTCACCTTCCTCTTCCTCTGAACTGGAGCTACTGGATTCTTTGTTTTCTTCCTCCATTTCTTGGGATTTGAGTGTCTCTTCCTCATATAGCATCTTCTCTTTGCTAAGTTAAAGATACAATTTGAATGCACATCAGAAGTTACAAGCCACTTATGGTCAATGACAATCAGCTATAATATAGGAAACAAATCTATAAAGCTGTATGTAGAAGCAACTGCAGGAACATTGAATCTTCTTTGATATCTATGTGTTATTCTTTATACTGTTTTTTCTTTTTCAGATTAAGGTTTAGTTTTTTCAGGGTATGACTTGAGATGGACTTAGTAACCCATAACAGTAACCCATCTACTTGAAAGACTGAGGCAAAGAGATTGCAAGTTTGAGGCCAACCTAGGCAACAACACAGTAAGAGAAGGATCACACATTTGAGGTCAGCCTGGGCATTAAGCAACTTAGCCAGACCCTGTCTCTAAAATAAAAAAAATAAAAGGACTTGGCGATGTGGCTCATTGTGAAGGCCCTAGGTGTAATCCTTAGTGCTCCCCACTGCCACCATACAGACATAGAGAATATGGCACAAGGTGAGAGGGCCTGGTTATCATACAGGGAAAACTATGAATTAAAATGATAACAAGGGTGGATAAACATTTTTGAAAATCATTCAACAAATATTTACTGAGTGCTTGCTACCTGCCAGCAATCATACTAGGCACTGTCAGTAAGATGGACATGGTTCCTCAGCTCATGGAACACATAACATAGTAAAGAAAGCAGAAGATACTAAGAACTCCTATAGTAGGACAAAAGAAATGCTGCATGCATACAGTCTCAATTAACTTTAAATTTAAATCATATTCATGTGTCTTCAGTGCTTCCACACCATATCAATACCATCTCCTTGCTCACAGACTTTCTCTTGTGTTGAAGGTCATTTGGATAAGGTCGAATAGTTTCTTAATATCCTCCAGACAGCTATGTTTATCCAACCATCAAGCCTAACCATCTTACTTTTTAAAGAGTCCACTCTGCAACTTGCTGTTCAGGTCTGATTCAATGAGCTTATTCCGTGTTTCCTTTTCACTTCGAAGCTAGAAATTGAGAAGACAAAAAAAGGAAAAAGTTGACTATTGGTGAGAAATCAACAGTACTGAAAAGAAAAAAGATGTCACCATTATGAAGAAGATAGGATCAACAGTGAAGAGCGGTAGGGGAAACTGTGGAAAACAGAATCACATCAATTGACTCTGTAGAATAAAATGCCAGAAGAAAAGTCCTCATTCAAGGCAGAAGAGAAAAGTCAGTGTTGAAGGACTGAGAAAACTGCCTAGTCAAATACCCAAGCTGAATCTTGCAAAAAATTCTAGCTTCTGAAGGTCAGAAACCCAGCAGGAATTTGGAATTTGTCATGATCCATATAGTGAAACAGGCTGGAAAGAAAGCACAGGTATGAAATAGTAATAAATCTTTAGAGGAAAGTCTGATATTTAAGTACACACTCTAGACAAAATGCATTTATATCCCTGGAGTCTAAATTTATGCAGCATACAAAGATAAATACCATTCCTATTAGTGTAAAACTGTTACTAGCTACATTAAAATCTTAAATAATATATAGGCACTCTACTATTTATATAATTTCTACATAAGCCTGATATTATTTCAGAATAAAAATTTTGTATTAAGGCTATAAAAAAGCACAAACAAAAAACTACTTAAAATATGTATCTTGAATTAAGTAGGCTGCTGCTATGTAAAACTACTACCATAATACTATAATTAGAAAGTCTCAGCTTTCAGTAATTCCTGATTATTTAATAATGAAAACAAAATGAGCTAGTTTTCATGAATCTGGAATGAATATGAACTACTGACGAATAAAAAATGATAAACTTTAGTATGGTGTTTATTAAGAAAGACATTTATTTCTCTCTGCAATCAATTTGTTTTAAATAAAAATATCCCTTTAATCAATTAGAAAAAGAAAATAAGCTATGGTGTTCTTTATTCCGGTACTTCCTATTTGGAAAAAATTCGGACTTGAACATACTTTCTAGAATTCAAGACTTACTAGTTTCTGTTCTTACTAAGCAGCTTGAAAGCTAGCTTACAATATGCAAACTTTAATAATAGTTTCCAGCCGGGCGTGGTGGCTCACGCCTGTAATCCCAGCACTCGGGAGGCTGAGGCAGGAGGATTGGTGCAAGTTCGAGACCAGCCTAGACTACAAAAGTGAGCTCAAGGCCAGCCTGAACTGCATAGCGAGACCCTGTCTCAAAAAGACAAAAAAAAAAAAAAAAAAAAAAGTTTCCAGGATGCTTCCTTCTAAAAGACTGGTAATAGTTCCTCAATGAAATAACTAGTAACTCTGGAATAAAGATATATCTAGTTCTGAGCTCAGCAAACATAATTAAAGCAAGTGTCTAAGAACACAATGTGGAATACAAACTCCTGGAAAAGCTTTAAAAGCATTGACCAGAGACTCACCACATTCTGCTTCTTCTGAAGCATCTCCAAGT
Source organism: Myocastor coypus (assembly GCA_004027025.1). Taxonomy (NCBI): domain Eukaryota; kingdom Metazoa; phylum Chordata; class Mammalia; order Rodentia; family Myocastoridae; genus Myocastor; species Myocastor coypus. Next base: position 4,278 of record PVJA010053650.1, read on the forward strand.
GTTCCACGAGACTCTCATCAGCCACATCAAATGGTGTCTGGCCCTGGCAGAGAAAATGGGCGTCATGACTGACAGAAAATAGTAGCAGTGCTCACATAACTTTAAAAGGAACTCAATATTTACTGTCTGTTTTTAAGTCTACTAATACAGGGTGAAAACCCTTCATCCAAAGTAATTGCCACTAGCAGTGTTTTGTTTCATTTTGTTTTTTCAGATTTTGGAATTTCCACATAGATACGATGAAATATCTGGACAGTAGGACCCATTTTTATATATACCTTATGCAAATAGACTGGAAAAGAAAAAAAAAGGACCGAGAATTCCAGAGTTCTAGTGATGTCTGTTGATGTGTTTTGTGGCCTTGAGCAAGGCGCCAACTTTTCTATGTTTATTTTTCTCATCTGGCAAATGAGGATCATAGTATCTATTATATTTACCTCAAAACACTGTTGGGAAATTAAAATCATTTAACACGTAAAAGCCCTAAGTAAAATTTGGGCTCAGGACAGATGTAAGCAGATACAAACATTTAATTAAAATACCAAGTCTCTGGATTCCTACAAAATCAAGAGGCACAGGGGAGAATTTTATAGGCTTATAAATTACTTGACATATCTTTGAAACTGAAGAATCTTTGTTGTAACATTTTTTAGTGACAAAACTTATCTGTTAAAGGACTTTGAGTTGAAAAGTAATAAAATTGTTCAGACCTAACTAAAGATTATGACCTTAAGTTTCTCAACGCTTATTTTTTACCAAGGAAAAACATCTTTTATTTTTATCTTATTTGTTTGTTTTAGGGGCTCCAGCATAGAATTGTAAGACTAGGTTAGTGGAGTTTTTTCATAGCAACAAACCTTTCTGTTAATAGCAGATGTGGGTGCAAAGTAGTAGAAGGCAATACCATAGCTACCAGGGATGTATTTGTCCCTACAGTAGTCATCTGACATTAAACAGAGGTTCTAGGCTTTTTTTACTAGGAACTAGGCTGTGATCTCACACTACAAGTACAGGCTCACTAACCAGTTTGTTGCAGATATCCATGTCACAAAGTGATTCTGCCAGGATGGAGCAAGCCTCCTTCACTCCCCAATGTGCAGCAGCATGGAGGGGAGTCCAGCCATCATGATCCTGAACATTGAGTTCATAGCCAGCCTGAATTAAAAGTCTAAGAAGAAAACCCCAAATAATATACTTATCTCCTTGATTTCATAGTTTCTGTCTTTCCAAATAAGTTGTTTAAGACTTATTCTTGCCCTATACGGCATAACTCCATAGTTACTACTTTGAATATCAATCAAACATCATCATTACCAACCCCCTCCAAAAGATCACACAACATGATATTTCCTACACATGTCCATGTTATACCATTAAAAATGGGTGTTTGGGGACAGCTGTATAACTGAGATTAACCAAAGTCTAATTCAACTAGCCAAAACACACAACTCCACCACAGGATATTTTTTCTATTTTTCAATAAAGGGAGAAATTAACATAAAATGATGACTTACATCTTCAGAGTTATTTCTCAAACTAGCTTTCTAGTTAGAGACATTACACAATTATTGCAGAATCTCAAAACTCCAAGTTTGCAAATATTATCTGCAGAGTATTTTTGCAAGCTATAAAGCTATAACCTAACTTGCATCCATGTTATGCAAGAGGAAAGATACAGTTTCTAAAGCTCCAACTTGCATAAGCTGTTGGAGGCCTTTTATCAAGAGTTTCTAGACACCTTTGAAGAATTGTGCAGTGTGAATGTCAAGCTCAGATAGAAGTGGAATTCAACACACTGCCACATATACTAGAAATCCTAAATTAGATGGAGTACAAAAGATTCCAGCAGCAAGTACACTGACAGTGCCTTTAGCAACCAATGCATTGAGAAAACCTGTCAACATTAAGCACAGAGCTACACAAAGTATGTAAGAATGTAAGGGGGAAAAATAGAATACAGTAATGGAGTGCAAATCCTTCATGTGAGTTTGACTATGCTATTCCAGGTGGAAACAGCACATTCAAGGTCTATAAATTGATCTAATGAGCCAAAAAATTACCTAAGTTAAAAAGGACAAAATGATCACCAATCTGTCCTATATTACAGGTCACAAGACGAAAATGTTTCAGGGGAATTAATGACAAGTTCCAAGTGGAGAGAGGTCACTGCAAGCCAATGATACCTCAAGTCTATTTCACATCATACATGTCAGAGAGAGACTACAAGGGTAGGAGGAGGGAGGTAGACTATCCACAGTATGTGGGGGAAAAAACTTGCATGATCAGAGAGGAAATGAACAAAAAAAGAAAATACATCATAGTGAAAAGTCTAATTTATCCTCTGTTTTCAAAATTTATTTCCTTTTCTCCCAGAAAACCAAAACTGCTTCATGTAAATGGACAATACCTGAGGACTTCAGAGTAGCCCTTGGCAGCAGCCACATGGAGGGCTGTGGCCCCTGAGCGAGCCTGCCTCACATCTTCTATCTTCCCACTGTTGAGCCACTGGCGGGCATCTTGTAACATCTGCTGCTCTTCTTCCTTTCTTGACTGCTCTAGATCAACTCCTATAACACCAGACACCAGCCAGCCAGCATTATTATTATTATTAAAGTTCCATGTAAGCCTCACAAGATATTTCCTTAGATTCAAAACACATCATAAATATAACCACAAATAATAATTTGGACAAGTTGGACATTATCATCAAGTTGGAGTTAAGAGTTAAACCTTTCCTGTCCTGTGACAATCAGCAAGTCTACAGGGTAAGTGGACTGTGTGCTATAAGACATGGTGCTAGAGTCTTCTCTAGCCCTACTGATTTCCTGGGTTACCTTGCTTCTTCACTTGTTCTAGAAGAAGATCCTTCATAGCCGGCTCTTCTGCAAGGTCAGAGGGAACCTCACCTTCACTGTTCACCATACCCACACTTGCTCCATGGTTAATGAAGTACCTGTGCAACAAGACCCAAGATAAAGTATTATTTCTCAATCTAACACAAACTTACACTTGTGTATCTGAATTTCACTGTGGAGCAAGGAGCTATGTGGAAATTTTAAATACAGTCCTCATAAGGCAATGTAGCCAGGGTTTACAAGGGAATGAATTTAATCTAGGATACATAATTTGTAGAGTTATTTTATAACATTCACCCAAAGAGTGAAATGCAAGTGCAGGAGATCTGTTCACATACTAGAGACCAAAAGAATCCAGCTGAGGTCCTAGAGCCTATGGCAATGTCTCATGCAAATCTGTATCAGGAATCTGCACTAGGAAGGCCCAAATATCAATGCTGGAGTTGGTGCCAATGGGATAAAGAGTTTGTGCCAACAGCTGAGAGATGTTCTCTGGAGCCAGTAAGTGATGCTCAAGATAAGGAACAGAGCTCCCCCAAGAGAACGCAGCCATCCTCAGCGACAGGGAAAAATCTGAGCTCCCCCAATGATGAAAAAAGCTGAGTTCATATTTGGAAAACTACAGTAACTGGCTTCTTGGAGAATCAACAGCATACCATCTTCACCTCTAGTTCTAATTTTATCTGGTTAGCAGCAATCCTCAGTGGGCCTTCAATATGCAACACTATGCTGATTCAGTTAAGCTGGGTGTTACAAGTTGGTCATTAGTTAATCTACACAGGTATTTAATTTCTAACTCTCTTAGCTTTTAATCAATAGGATGGGAAGTTTCTCTAGTTCCTGGCAAATGCAATGTCAATAAGATTTCTTTCCTCTCTGTATTCCTATCCCCTACACTTTCATTTCCAGTGGGTATCAAGACACTGTAAATCCCACAACAAAGGCATGTAGCCCTTAAAGATTCCCAAATGGACCTATTCCACTTAGAATTCTAGGAATGAAAGCAATCCCCTAGAAATTATGTCAATAATTAATTCTCATAATATGTTCCTAGTTTCACCCTAGAAGTTATTAAGTAGTGTTCTATGGGTATAAAATAAGAATAAAATATGCATTAAAATTTACATGAATCCTCTTAAATTATATCACCACAAAACTCTTTCTTCAATGAATATCTTCATGAAAATTTCTATACTTTTAGAGGAAACCAAAAGAATATTGAAATGCTAGCTAGGATCTAAATCCACAGAGAATACTTGACCTTGAAGGAATAAGTTGATAATTTTAATAACTTACATGGATTCCTTTTATTTTCAAGGTATTATCACACACACACAAAAACAATATCCTAAGTTTTAGGCAAGATTATGAATAAGCAGTGTGGGTACTATTATCCCCTACACATACGCTTTAAGAAACTGAGTTCCACACACAGTAATTTGCTCCAAAGCGCGTAACTGACAAATGGCAAAGTCTATCACTAGTATTTTTTTTTTTTTTTTTTTTTTTTTTTTTTTTTTTTTTTTTTTTTTTTTTTTTTTTTTTTTTTTTTTTTTTTTTTTTTTTTTTTTTTTTTTTTTTTTTTTTTTTTGGTCTTTTTGAGACAGGGTCTCGCTATGCAGTTCAGGCTGGCCTTGAGCTCACTTTGGTAGCCCAGGCTGGTCTCGAACTGGCACTGATCCTCCCGCCTCAGCCTCCCAAGTGCTGGGATTACAGGCATGCGCCACCACGCCCAGCTATCACTAGTATTTTGAACGAGTCTAGTTCATCTTTTCTCTACTGTTTCTGAGTCAGTATCTCAATAATGCTAAGAATTTTAGCAAATATTCATTCAGAAATATTTAAAGGGGAAAGAAAAGTTATGCATATTATCCTTTAAACTATTAACAATTTAATACACATTTATTTTTCCAGCATTGTGTTCAAAGAAACATATTTTAGGCACTATAGGATAATTTTAAAAAATAATATACAGCCACTTTATTCAAAAAGTTGATAAGAGGAGAAAGAATAAAAATTAGATTAAGACCATGATTTTACTTTCTCAGTGTCTAAAACTTGGTATAACAGAATTCAAAAAATGTTTGTTAATTCATAGGTCAATTTCACAATAGAAAGCTCAAAAGGCATTCACAATCATCTACACTTCAACTGTTTTATTTTTTACCTCACAATCTTAGATGAAAGATCTTTTTTAATTCCAAAATAAACTCTATCTGTATTCTCAAATATATCAAGGACTCCTTCAATTCTCATTAGGGGTCCTCACTTCTTAAACAGCCTGAATATGTGCAAAAGGAAGGCACAGAAATGGCATGAGTGCTATAGCTATCCAGGGAGCAGGTAGCTGGTATACAACAGAAGGTAAGAAAAGAGGCTTGCCCCCCCACCCCGTCCTGCTCCTTTGCTCTTGTTTTTACTGTCTTCTGCTACCTTGAGCAGTTGCCCCTCACCATGCCACCCTGTTTGGAGCCAAATGATTGTGGACTGAAACCTACAGAAACTTAATTAAATAAACCTTTCCTTTCTGAATTTTGGGTGTCAGATATTTTCTCTCATCAATAAGAGAAAAGTAACCAACAAAGGTATACAAACTTCTATTTTTTTTCCTTTTCTGATACATTCTCTTTTTTAAAATTTTTTTAAATTTTATTTTATTTTTTTGTTTGTTTCAGAACTTTTGTTTGTCTATTTATTTTTATGGCTGGCTCAGCCTGCCCTGAGGGCAGGGCAGGCGCAGCATGTGGTGCCAGGGATCAAACCAAGGTCCCTGCAGCTACCTAAGCTTTCCTAAGCAGGCACTGAGCCATCCTGCCGGGCCCTCTGATATACTCTTAAGCTCATGCTAAGAAGAAGGAGGGAGGAGGAGGAGGAGGAGGAGGAGGAGGAGGAGGAGGAGGAGGAAGAAGAATGGTTTCTAGAAAGTAATCTGGCTCACCATTTTCCCATTTTGTCCAGTTTCAGAAAACAAAACAAGGACTGGGGAGATAGCTCAGAGATAAGAGCTAGTCTGGCAAGTGCAAGGTCCAGAGTTTGATCCCCAGTACTGAATGCTGTGCCAGGCCTCGAATCCCAGGTACATGGCGGTGCATGTCTTTAATCCTAGTGCTGGGTAGGCTGAGACAGGAGTATCACTATGAGTCTAAACTCACAGTAAAACCCTGTATCAAAACCAAACAAATAAAAAACTTCCTCAGTTTTACACTTCTGCCTGAAGAATAAATATCAACCTATGAAACTATCTATTTTATCCTGAGGATCCTTATAGTTGCCCAGAGGATAAAAAATAACCATGATCTCATCATACATACCCTTGTCCCTCCTATCCTTACCACTCTTACTAATGTATGACTGATAAAAAGTATTTTTGTTACTGTTTTTAAGAAAGAAAGCAAATGAAAATTAAGAAAAACTCAGAATAAATTATCGACTCAATAAACTATAAAGCTAAACCAAATGCTGTAGCCTCAGGTCAGTCTGCTGTTTTGAAGTTAAATGGTGGTCATAATAAAAATGGAAGAACACCCAAATAGCTAGTGTCAACCTGAACACTAATTAAAATGAGGAAAAACAACTTCAAAGCCTCTTTTTCGGATGTATCATACAAATTATAAACATAAGACAAAAGGATTATCATGAAGCATGAAATAGAATATACTTAGATTCTTCCTGGAAACCCAATTTACCTTTTATTCTTTTCTACTTCCTTCAAAGTTTGAGTTCCTAATGATCTTGGGAATAAGAGTACAAAATCTTATAATACAAAAAGAAAAGTGACAAGTTGACTATGGATTGATTTTATCTAAACCATTCTTATTAGTCCCAAGGTAATGCAACCAAGTTGAATAATAAAAACAATCAGATTCTTTCCCATTGCATAAAAATTAATGCCATCAAATAAAAATATCAAAACCAATGCTTGTTTAATAATGTGCATAATGAAAGATAATGTTAATGCTACCACCACTCCACCTCTGCAGTGGACTTTGGTCTAGATCAACTCACTCATGGTCAAGCTTCCCTATGTCCAATTTGTAATAATCTGTAGGGAGAAATAGTAGCAACTGATTGATTTACTTCATTCAAAGTGAGATTTATTTGAGCAAAAGACTGTGGAGTTCTAAACTTATTCCCAAAGTAATTATAGTCATCTATAAAGAATTACAGAAACAACTGTAGAAAGTATTACATCATTCTCTGCATTCAGTTTCACAGAGGAAGATAATGGCAAATAGGAGTATAGGACCTCCTTGGAAAAGTGAGAAAACAATCTTGGAAAAAAGAGAACCTTGACTATAAGAGATTCAGTAGCACAAATGTCACAAACATGCCACTTGAATAATCAAATGTCAATGATGGGCCAATATGTTTTATGTCTCTTAAGTAACTGTTTTAAGAAAAATCAAAGTTGACAAAGAAATCATTTTACCTCTTATTAAACATTATGGTGGCAATGATGAATAAAACTGAAATTAGAATATTTTTTAATTTAATATTTTTATTGTTTAAATTTAACAATGGTTATATTACATATTTTCATCATCAGATCAGTTTAGATTAATACATATAGGTATATAAGATTGATCGAACAATTAAACATTAACACTTTTATATCAACATTACTTTTTTTTTTCTTTTTCTTTTCCCCTTTCTTTTTTTTTTTGAAAGTTGACATATTGCATATTGTCCTCACAATTGTTCTACGGAGTACAGTGTGTGGGCATGACCCACCTCCTTATTGATGTTGCTTAGAAAA
>PVJA010053651.1:0-11884 GCA_004027025.1 Myocastor coypus
CATAGCGAGACCCTGTCTCAAAAAGACAACAACAACAACAACAATAATAATAATGTAGGTGTTTTAAATAGGCTATGACAGATTTGCTTTTTTTTTTTTTTTTTTTGTCTTATTGAGACAGGGTCTCACTATGCTGTTCAGGCTGGCCTTGAGCTCACTTTTGTAGCCCAGGCTGGTCTCTAACTCACAGTGATCCTTCTGCCTCCTAAGTGCTAGGATTACAGGCATGCACCACCACACCCGGCAGATTTGCATTTTTATGATGGAGTCTCTTCAGGGGGCCCCTGTACTACACTGTGCACAGTTCCAGCACACAGTCAAATGGGAGGCTACGCGGGATCTCCTGGCCTTTGGGGGCTCCTAGAGAATGGAGGGCCAGGTGTGCAGTGAAACCCTCATAGCAGGAGCTCGGCGTGTCCCACGGGGGGGGGGGGGGGGGGGGGGGGGGGGGGGGGGGGGGGGGGGGGGAGTTGGCGCTGTCACTGCCTGGCCACCTCTGGCTGGCATCCATTTTGCAGACATGAGCCCCTTTCACGCATTTGACCCCCTTGCTTGGGTTACCCTCTTTCCTTGTTCGGTCTTCCCCACCCCGGGGGTACTAGGGAGTGAGCCTGGCACCTTCGCACCAAGTTACATTTCCTAAATTTCCAATTTTCTTTTTCTTTTTTCTTTTTTTTTTAAGACAGGGGCTCTCTATGCACTTTAGGCTGGACTTGAATTCATAGTGATCCTCCTGCCTCAGCCTCCCAAGTGCTCAGATGCAGGCATGTACCACCACTTCCCACCTCTTTTCACTTTTTTATTCTCTTTTTTTTTTTTTTCTATGTTTAAAGTTTTTTTTTTTTTTTTTTTTTTTTTTTTTTTTTTTTTTTTTTTTTTTTTTTTTTTTTTAAAGTTTTTTTTTTTTTTTTTTTAAGAATTTTTTATTTATTTATTTTTTTCTTGTTTCAGAACCTTTGTTTGTTTATTCACTCATTTTTATGGCTGGCTCAGCCCGGCCCGAGGGCAGTGCTGGCGCAGCATGTGGTGCCAGGGATCGAACTGCGGTCCCTACAGCTGCCCAAGCTTTCCTAAGCAGGCACTTTAGACCACGGATCCATCCTGCCGGGCCCCTGTTTAAAGTTTATTTATTTATTTTATTTTCTTGTTTCAGAACTTTTGTTTGTTTATTTTTATTTTTACAGCCAGCTCAGCCTGCCCTGAGGGCAGGACTGGCGCAGCATGTGGTGCCGGGAATTGAAGTGGTCCCTGCAGCCGCCTAAGCTTTCCTAAGCAGGCGCTTTAGACCACTGAGCCATCCTGCCAGGCCCCTTTTTTTTTTTTTTTTTTTTCAAACAGGGCTCAGCTGCCTAGGCTGGACTTGAATTTTGGGTCCTCATTGCCTTCCAGATTATGGGATTATAGTTACATGTACCACTAGAGACTTAGCCAAATAGCTCCAGGCACAGGAGCCGAGGGTTCGTGCCAAGCCTGGCCTAAGGCATGTCAAGATGGCAATTAAGACTAAAGGTAGTAGTGCACGCCCGTAATCTCAGCTCTTGGGAAGCTGTACACAAGCAGATCAGTATAAGTTTGATCTAGTAGTGAGACACTACAGTGAACACCCTATAGATCCATCCCTAAAATAGAAAACAAAAAAAAATGCACCTCCATGCCTGGCTGCTCTCCCTTTAGATAGCTTCTGAATTTTCCTACATCTTCTTAATTTGCTTTGATAACAGCACTTTGGCAGACTAAGCAAAAAGAAAACCCGAGTTAGGCGAGCTTGATGGCACACCATGGTCACAACCACTGGGGAAGTTGAGGCAGGAAGATCACAATTTAGAGCCCAGCTTGGGCAATTTAGTGACACCTTGCTTGTCCCATGATAAAAAAAAAAAAAAAAAAAATTGTGAACCAGGTGTGGCACCCATCTGTAGTCCCAGCACCTGATAAGCTGAAGCTGCTCACCACGAGGCCTGAGGCCATCACTGTTTAGGGGGACCCTGTCACAAATAAATGCATTCATAAATGCAATGTTAAAAGTAAATTTTAAAAATATTCACTCAAGAGGCTGGGGCAGGATGCTCATTCCAGGTTGGAAGCCAGTCTGAACTGCAAAGTGAGCTCAGGGCCAGCCTGAGCAGCATAGCAGATGCGTGAGATCCTGGGTTGGTGATCTCCCAGTATCACAGGGTAAACAAGAGTTAGGAGACTTAATCTGAGACCCTGGTACAAACTAGGAGCTGCTTCCACAGTCTCTTTCCTTAATCCCTCTGATCAGCAACTGGATGAACCTTCGCGATGCTGAGACAGGAAAGATTCTCTGGCAAGGAACCGAAGACCTGTCCATCCCTGGTGTGGAACATGAAGGTACTCTCCGGCTGTCTGGGCCCCAGCTAAGACCGGTGCCAGAGCAGGCCCTGGGTCCCGGGGCTGAGAGAGACCCAGCAAAGCGGCTGGCAGCCTCGGCTAACCGCCGCAAGCCCACTGCTGCTGCTCATGTGCTCAGGCCCTCACATCTCCTTCTCCACATTAGCGCATGCCCAGGGAGGCACAGCAGCCCCTCAGCTTTTAGCCTAAAAGAAAACGTGCACTTGTGTCTCCCTGCGGTAAAAGCCCAGGTGAAGAGCCCTGCTGAGAAGCAGGCAGGAGGGTGAGGGGGCCTGTGCTGAGGAGGACAGGGCTGGGCCCACCTCAGAAACCCTTCCTAAGTGCCCAGGGTCAGCAGAAATGTTACCTGCAGGACAAGGTCCCTTTCTTTTTCTCATCAGCCCGTGTTCCCAAGAAAATCCTCAAGTGCAAAGCCGTGTCTCGAGAGCTGAACTTCTCTTCAGCAGAGCAAATGGAAAAGTTCCGCCTGGAACAAAAGGTTTACTTCAAAGGCCAATGCCTAGAAGGTACTGCATTGCCCCACCTGGAGTCAGGCTCGGCAGGAGTGGGGGGCACAGCAGGGCTTGCCACACAGTCATTTCACTGCCCAGCTTGTTACAGAGCCTGAAAAACCCCCGAAAAAATGAAGCAAAGAAAGGTGGGGGTCTCAGGCACTTGTGGCCCATTGGCATGCCACCAACACTGTGGTGTGGCCAGGGCTTAGGACAGGGCTCCACAGACAGCATCCTAGGGCTCCAGCTACCAGGGCACTTGCACTGAGCTGTCACCCTAAGTGTGCAAGGGCACCAAGGCCAGCATCCAGCAGAGAGGCCACTGGGCCTGTCGCAGTCCCATCCAGTGGCTGCTAAGGAGATGCTGGTACTTGGACAGCCCTCGGGCTCAGACACAAGAGGAGCAAGTGGGTGCCCAGCAACACAGGTGGCCTCGGCCTCTCCATGCCTCCATTATAAAAAGCAAGGGTGCCTTCACAGAGCTGGCGTGAGATAAAGACCCCCATGGGAAGGGGACAGAGAGCCCCTAAACTTTAGACTTGGCTGTCACTCTTCCCTTCAGAATGGTTCTTCGAATTTGGCTTTGTGATCCCCAATTCCACGAACACCTGGCAGTCCTTGATAGAGGCCGCCCCCGAGTCCCAGATGATGCCCGCCAGCGTCCTCACGTGAGTGGCAGCCCACAGTCAGACTGGGGAGGAGCGTGGGCGAGGAGTGGGTGGGTGCCCTCGGTTACACCCTAGGCTTCTGCCTGCAGCCAGGGCAGAAAGAGTCAGAGATGAGACCGTGACTCTGACTCACCTCTCAGCGCCCTGCTGGCACACAAGCACATGTAGATCCATTAGGCTTTCGCCATGAACAGAGTCACTCTTCTCACAGAGGAACTCTGCTGGACCATGAAGGAGATAGGCTCCCACCCACCCAGCTGCTGTCCCTTGGCATCGCTGGGCTTTTTTTCTTTTTTCTTTTTTTTTTAATCGTATGTATTTGGTACAGGTTCTCACTATGGGGGTCAGACTCACAAGTCGGACTCCCAGTGATCCTTCCGTCTCAGCCTCCCCAGTGCTAGGGTTACAGGTGTGCTCCACCATGCCCAGTTCCAATGGCTATGTCCTTGTGCTCCAGGCACACTGGCACTGCATGTGGTACTGGGGATCAAAGCCAGCTGTTGCTCAGGCCACTGAGCTATCTCCTCAGCCTTCTTTGAGCTTTCTTTGTGTCACCCTAGCACCACCAGTCCTGAATGTGTCCTGGAGGACAACTTTTGCTCACACATTTTCAGAGGCTCCCTTAGAATTTAATAGACTTCCTTCTCAAAATGTTTCAAGCCATCCTGAACTGCATAGTAAAACCCTGTCTTAACAAGACCCCCCCCCCATTTTTTTTTAAGATGGTAAATCAGTGGTAGGGTTTCCCTGGTACACACAAGGCCTGAGTTCCATCCCCAACAATGAAAATTAACAATAATTTTCTGAATGTAATGGTACATGCCTGTGGTTCCAGCTCTTGGGAGGCTGAGACAAGAGGATCACTGAGCCTAAGGCCAGCTTGAGCTACACAGTGAGTTCAAGACCAGGCTGTACTACGTATCTCAGGTCCCTGTCTCAAAAACAAAATTTTAGTTACCCTAACCCTAGTGCCTTCTAAAGACTCAGCCTCACCCCCCCACACACACACAAATAGGAATTAGTCCCATGAATAATTAGGAAAAAAGGAATATTTGATCAGTGAAAAAAAAATTTTTTTTTTTTAATCTCAGTGTGAGTTTTGTTTTGTTTTGTTTTGTTTTTAATGGCTGGCTCAGCCTGCCCTGGGGGGGGGGGGTTGGCACAGCATGTGGTGCTGGGAATTGAACCATGTGCGGTCCCTGTGGTTGCCTGAGCTTTCCTAAGCAGGCGCCTTAGACCACTGAACCATCTCACCGGCCCCATCAGTGAAAGTTTTTAAAGCCTAAAAAGATTCATCTGTGATCCCAGCACTCAAGAGACTCAGACAGATTATTACCTTACCTACTCTTCAGTGGGTTTAAAGCCTGCCTGAAGTACTTCTCAAGACCATGCCCCCCCCCCCCTTAGCAAAGGCTAAAAAGATAACCAGCTAAAGATACTTGTGTGAAACCAAATCATCTCCTATGGTCCTTCACGAAATCCACATCAACTATGGAAATGGATTTACTTTTGAATCTTTAATAGTGATTTTTTTGTTTTTTGTTTTGTTTTGTTCTCTATTTTCTTTCTTTAATAGCTTTCAAAGAGCTGGGGAGCTAGCTCAGTAAAATTAGTGTTTGCCTGGCAAGTGCAAGGGCCTGAGTTCCATCCCTGGCTCCGCAGTTTTCATCACAGCAGTGGCAAAGGGAAAGCCAGGCAGGCGGTAGTGGGAAGATGCCCCTGATGTCCCGCCCTTGGGGGCGGGGGCAGAGCACAGCCACCCAGAGTAAGGCAGGCTATGTGGGCAGTTAGTGCTGCCCAGAGCAGTGCTCGCTGGAGGCAGGGCGGGAGCCAGGACAGCCTGGAGCCCTTGTGAGCCATGGTGCTTGTTAGTGGCCCTGAGCTCCTGGGTGCCCCCCAATCCAGAGGACATCCCCTTACGTGCATTCCCCTACTCTCCTGTGCCCTCCCACAGTGGGAACGTTATCATAGAAACAAAGTTTTTTGATGACGACCTTTTGGTAAGCACATCCAGAGTGAGACTTTTCTACGTTTGAGCGAAGAACACACACACGCTTCCTGAGCACGGGCCTGGGGGAGGAGACTGCTTTTCTCCCCGCATCTGCGTCCTTGCTCTGACTCTCATGCAACCTGGGACAAGCCCTGCAGGTAACCAGGTGGCTCCTCCAACCTCGGCTCCAACAGCAGACAGGGACGGCAAGGCCAGAACCGAGCCCGCCGCCCATCCCAGCCTCTGCTCTTCCTCTGCCAGAGGCTTCCTTTGGCCCTGAATTTTGGGGGAAAAAATGACCATTTCTGCCCCATGTTTAGCTTTTTCCTAGCGTTTCTATTTCATACATTCACATATTTAACTTGTAAAATAGACTGTGATATTATTTCATAATGTAATTAAAACATGAATTAAAAGAGTCCTACGTCTGGAGCATGCCACTACTTCCGTCCCTGCTTTGCCCAGCAGTGACACTGGCCTCACGTGGGGAGGCGGGTACTAAGCACCGCACACGCTGGGCAGCTCCAGAGGCCAACTCAGCAACCTGGCTGCCTGTCCTCAGCAACCTGGCTGCCTGTCCCCTGCACCTCAGCTGCACCTCCACAAATGGTGTCAGGAACTGGAGTACTGGGCCTAGAGGCTTCGGGGCATCACATCCTCAGTGCTTTTACGTTGGAAGCAAGAGAAAGGCAGCACTAACCTCTCAGTGCTGTAGGCTTTAGATCCTTCATAAATGCCAGCCATTGAAAGTTTCCTAAGAGATGGGTATGGTGGCCCATAATACCAACACGCTGAGAGGCTGAGGTAGGAACATCATCCTGAGTTTGGGGCCAGCCTGGGCTACATACCAAGACCCTGCCTCAAGGGGGGAAAAAAAAAAGAATAAAGAAAAATACATGTCTTACATACCAAAGGTTTGAATTTTTAAAAACAGGGTCGGGGCTGGGGAGATAGATCAATAGAATAAGTGCTTGCCTGGCAAGCACAAGGTCCTGAGTTCCATCCCTAATACCACCAAAAAATAGATTGATAGAGAGATAGATAGATAGATAGATAGATAGATAGATAGATAGATAGATAGATAGATAGATGGATGGATGGATAGATAGATAGATAATCCAGACATACTGGTATAAGCCCATAATTCCAGAACTCTGGAATGCAAAAGCAGGGGAAGTTTGCAAATTTAAGGCCATCTTGGACCTAATGGCAAAAACAAAACAAAATCTTAAAAGGGAAAAAAGGGGTCAGGGAGATAGCTCAGGGGCACAGTTACCTGCCTGGCAAGTGCAAGGTCCTAATTTTGATCCCCAGTTCCAGAAAAAAAAAGGAAAAAAAGCCAGAGAGTGGTGCACACCTGTAATCCCCAGAGGCTGAGGACTGCACTTCCACTTCAAGGTCAGTCTGGGCTACAAAGTGAGTTCAAGGCCGTCTTGAACTGCATAGCAAGACCCCACAGAGGAAAAGGAAAGAAAGGCCAGGTGCACACCTATATTCCCAGCACCCTAGGAGGTTGAAGCAGGATGATCACAAGTTTTAGCCCAACCTGAGCAATTTAGTGACTTAGCAAAACCCTATCTCAAAATAAAACACAGCCAAGGTGGAGGATCCTTGTGAGCTCAAGGCCATCCTGTGCTCAAAGTGAGTTCAAGGTCAGCCTGAACTGTAGAGCTGTCTCAGAAAAAAACTAAATGCAGCCGGGCGTGGTGGCGCACGCCTGTAATCCCAGCACTTGGGAGGCTGAGGCAGGAGGATCGGTGCGAGTTCGAGACCAGCCTGGGCTACAAAAGTGAGCTCAGGACCAGCCTCAACTGCATAGCCAGACCCTGTCTCAAAAAGACAAAAAAAAAAAAAAAAAAAAAAAAAAAAAAAAAAAAAAAAAAAAAAAAAAAAAAAAAAAAGACAAAAAAAAAAAAACTAAATGCAATAAATGGTGGTACACACCTGTAATCCCAGCACTTGGGAGGTTGAGGCAGGAGGATTGGTGTGAGTGTAGCCTGGACTACAAAAGTGAGCTCAAGTCTAGCCTGAACTGCATAGCAAGACCCTGTCTCAAAAAGACAGCAACAAAAAGAGGGGCCGGGAGATAGTTCCATGACACAAGTGTCTGCGTGGCTGGCAAGTGCAAGGTCATGATGATGCAGGGAAACAAAACTGATCTGGGGTGGCTGACCTCCAGTAGATCTCAACTTGAAACATACCGGGGATGAGTTCATGTGTTCTAAAACCAAAGAATGAACCCCAGCACCCCCCCCCAAAAAAAAAAAAAGAATGAATTTTAGGAACAAATGGAGGTAATGAGCAGAACATATTTATTGAAGGAAAGAATGCTCTTATCTGAGAGACAGGAGGGGGATCCTGAGTTGGCGTCCCCCAGGAAGCTGTCTCTTCCAGGGACTTTTTTTTTGTCTTTTTGAGACCGGGTCTCACTATGCAGTTCAGGCTGGCCTTGAGCTAAGTTTTGTAGCCCAGGTTGGTCTCGAACTCTCACTAATCCTCCTGCGTCAGCCTTCCGAGTGCTGGGATTACAGGCATGCGCCACCATGCCTGGCTCAAATATTACCCTTTTTTTTTTTTTTCTTGTTTCAGAACCTTTGTTTGTTTATTCACTCATTTTTATGGCCGGCTCAGCCGGCCCTGAGGGCAGGGCTGGCGCAGCTTGTGGTGCCAGGGATCGAACTGCGGTCCCTGAAGCCACCCAAGCTTTCCCAAGCAGGCACTTTAGACCACTGAGCCATCCCGCCGGGCCCCAATATTACCCTTTTTAAATTTTTTTTTCAGAACTGGGGATCAAACTCAGTACCTTGCACTTGCCAGGCAGGCACTTGTACCCCTGAGCTATCTCCCCAGCCCCATCTCTACTTGTAAAGTCACCTTGTCTTCCATGTCTTCCTTGAGGGCCTGGCCCTGCTTAACTGCCTATAATATTTCTGTCTAATTCAGCTGCCTACATCAGTGAGTTCGAACCCCAGTCCAGCCAAAAAAAAAAAAAAAAAACAAGAGCTAGAGATGTCCCTCATCTGAAAACTTGGGGTTTCATCCTCAATACAAAAAAGTAAATCTAGCTTTCCCCTTGCTTTCTTTTTTTTTTTTTTTTTGGGGGGGGGGACCAGGGTTCAAACTCACGACCTTGCACTTGCCCAGCAGGCACTTGTGCCTCGGAGCTATCTCCCCAGCCCCACCCCTTGCTTTCTTGAAACATCCTGTCCTTTCTCAGAGTGGATCCAGCTCCATCATTCTCTGAACTGTGTCTGTGCCCCAGAACACCCCTCAGACAGGATAGCGTGGGCCTGGATGCACTCTAGTGGAGAGAGAAGCTCCTAGAGCCTGCTCTCTGCCTCCCAGCCACTGGATTGCTGTCTGACTGCTGGGGAGAAACAGGGTGGGGGGCTCTGGTTCTGACACTGTGGCTCATTGGAGAGGCCATGATGCAGGCCACAGGGCTCCAAGCAGTGCAGGGAGCGTGAGCGGGCATGCAGCGTGCACAAGGCTCTAGGTTGATCCCCATATAGCATGGCAAAAAGAATTTTCTAAAAAAGCCGAGCTTTGTAGCAACACATCTGTAATCCCTCACCCAATTTATTTAGTCATTTATTTGAGACAGAGTCCTCCCAGTAAATCAGAGTCACCCAGGCTGGCTACTCAAACTTGTGATCCTGCTGCCTCAGCCTCCCAGATTGCTGAGACCATCAGTGTGGGCCACTACCCTGGCTTCACTCACCTATTTCCTGAGCACTTTTTAACACAGCAGGCACCACACTGGGGAGGGACTCACCGCCTGTCTGTCCACCCTGACACTGCCAAGAGTCGACAGAGGGGCCCAGCAGGATGGCTCAGTGGTCTAAAGCGCCCGCTTAGGAAAGCTTAAGCAGCTGCAGGGACCGCAGTTCAATCCCCAGCACCACATGCTGCACCAGCCCTGCCCTCAGGGCAGGCTGAGCCGGACACAAAAATAAATAAACAAACAAAAGTTCTGAAACAGCTGGGCGTGGTGGCGCAGGCCTGTAATCCCAGCACTTGGGAGGATGAGGCAGGAGGATCAGTGCGACTTCGAGACCAGCTTGGGCTACAAAAGTGAGCTCAAGGCCAGCCTGAACTGCATAGTGAGACCCTGTCTCAAAAAGACGAAAAGAAAAGTTCTGAAACGAGAAAAAAAATAAAATAAAATTCTTAAAAAAAAACAAGAGTAGACAGAGCCGAGGAGGACAGGGCAGGGGCTGGGGAGGCTGGAGCACCAGAGAAACCCAACTGGATGTAGACAGTGCGTCCTCCACCTTGCCCTGGCCCCTGTGCTCACCAGAGACAGCCACTGCGCCTCTCCACCCCACCTACACTCCCAGCCAGAAGGCACTGGGCACCCAGGGCCAGCCTCACAGCCACACTGGGAATGGATGTTCCTAGGCCTTAGAAGCCATGGGCTGGTGGCTGGTGCCCAGGCAGGGTAGCCTAGAGTGCGCCTCAGCCTCAGGTCTTGCGAGCTGATGCAGTTCGGCGGCTTCCATAGCAGCTGCAGCAGACCTGGATGACTGGGCCAAGGACAGAGACCTTGGATGATCTTATTTCCCAGATGGTGTTCCAAGGGACCTCAGAGTCTCTTCATTCTCAAAGGAAACAGCACCACCGCACATCAGTTAACTCCAGGTGGCCAGGTTCCAGCAGGGGGCAACTCCTGCACCTGGGGGAATTGTCCCAGAAGTGTCAGTGACAGAACACCAGAGAGAAGCCCAGGTGCGTTGGAAGTAAGCATTGTGGACCCAGGGGCTGATTCCTGCATGCTCGGCAGCATTCCACCTGTGGAGCCTAAAAAATGAAAGTCTAGAGTCTCAGGAGGCTGAAATAGGATCGCTGTGAGTTCAAGTCCAACCTGACTGCATAGTGAAACCCTGTCTCAAGAAAAGAAAAAAATGGATTAGGATGAAAACACCTGATGAGTTAATTGAACCTACTTGCTTAAAAGAAAAACAAGCACTATGAAAAATTGCTAAGGTGCTAAGATTGCTGTGAAAGCCAGAGTCTCTGGGAACATGGTGTTTGTCAGATTCAGCGGTGTGAGACCCACAGACTCATGTCACCCCTCCACCACCACCCACTTGCAGCTGCCACTGCTGGGCTCTGGGCTCTGTGCCCAAGAAGATGCAGTCAAAGAGAAAGGCAACTCTTGCAGTGTCCTACTCAGGCTGTCCCCAAACAGCTCCTCCTCATCTTGGGAAGATAAGCTCAATCGTGACCACTGGAATGTTTAACATAGGTTTAGTCCCAGCACTTGGGAGGCTGAGGCAGGAGGATCAGTGCAAGTTTGAAACCAGCCTGGGCTACAAAATTGAGCTCAAGGCCAGCCTGAACTGCATAGCGAGACCCTGTCTCAAAAAGACAAAAAGAAGCGCCAGTGAGATGGTTCAGCAGTCTAAAGCGCCTACTTAGGCAAGCTCAGACAACTGCAGGGACCATGTTCGATCCCTGGCACCCCATGCTGCGCCAGGCCCATCCCCAGGGCAAGTTGAGCCAGCCATTAAAAAAAAAAAAAAAGGCTGGCAAAATAGCTCAGCAGTCTAAAGTACCTGCTTAGGGAACCATAGGGACTTCGGTTCAATTGATCCCCAGCGCCACATGTTGCATCAACCCCACTCCCAGAGCAGGCTGAGCCGGCCATATTAAAAAAAGAAAAAAATTTTGAAAAAGGGGCAGGCTGGGGAGATAGCTCAGGGGCACAAGTGCCTGCCTGACAAGTGCAAGGTACTGAGTTCAATCCCCAAACTCAGGGGACTGCAAGTTTGAATCACACTTGATTTTTTCTGCAGTCAGTTAAGCCGACTGGGTTCCCTGCTGGCGGGTGCCCAGTATGCAGTGGCTGCACACAGTAACCTCCTTGGTCATGTATGTAGCCTGTTGCTGTTGCCTGTGCAGGCTACCTCAAGGGACCTTGGAGACACTCCTTCTGGTGCATGTTCTGTGCATCTGACCTCTTGCCATCCCCAAACCAGGCTCCAGACTGGCATGTGGGGTGCCTTTGGGAAGCCCCAGGGCACAGTGGCAAGGGTTCGCATTGGACAGGTCATCATGTCTATCCGCACCAAGCTACAGAACAAGGAACATGTGATTGAGGCAAAGTTTAAGTTCCCTGGTCATCAGAAGATCCACATCTCCAAAAAGTGGGGCTTCACCAAGTTCAATGCAGATGAATTTGAAGACATGGTGGCCGAGAAGTGCTTCATCCCTGATGGCTGCAGGGTGAAATGCATCCCGAATCGCAGTCCCCTGGACAAGTGGCGAGCCCTGTACTCCTAGGGCTTCCACTGTGCCACCCCCCAACAAATTCATGAATAAATGTTCTCTGCTCTTTTTTTTTTTTTTTTTTTTTTTTT
>PVJA010053652.1:0-11752 GCA_004027025.1 Myocastor coypus
TATGTAGTAGTATGAAAACAATAACAGTCTTCTAGGTGTCAATGGCAAAAGACAGAAATTCTTCTAATTAGCTCCCACACTGAAAGAGGGTTGTTACAATGGATATGATGCATACAAACTAGATTCAAGGGAGGGGTGAATGAGAGTCCTAGGGCTTCTTCTAGATTTCAGCTTGCACCTTCCACAGTTGTAAAAGCAGACATCTGCTGCCTCCACCCAGCAGGGAAAAAGCTTCTGCTATAGTTGCCTACTTCTCAATACTACCTAGTCCCAAAGCCGGGGGCAGATTAGGGGAACGCTGTGTTCAGCAACAGCAAAATTTAAATCTGCAAATATCTACTTGTTCTACTGGTACCAATGAAGAAGAAAGGAAGAAAGGAAGAAAGGAAGAAAGAAAGAAAGAAAGAAAGAAAGAAAGAAAGAAAGAAGGAAAGAAAGAAAGAAAGAAAGGAAGAAAGGAAGGAAGGAAGGAAGAAAGAAAGAAAGAAAGAAAGAAAGAAAGAAAGAAAGAAAGAAAGAAAGAAAGAAAGAAAGAAAGAAAGAAAGGGGGAGGGAGGGAAGAAGGGAGAGAGGGAGGGAGGGAGGGAGGGAGGCTCTTCTCATTTCAAATTTTGTGTAAATAAATCTCAACAACAAAATGTAAACCACATCCAAATCTGGTAGCCAGGACATTGGTCTGGACAGCTTTGAGGCATCTTCTAGCCCCTGATACAAAGAGAACCATTCAGAAAAAATTAGAACAAATTGAAAATAAGGTCAACAAACGAAATCCAGGTCAAGAAGCTAACTCAGTCTTGTAAACACAAAAAGAGATGAAACATAAAGCAGAGCTGCATGGACACTCTCTCTGTTCTTATAATTACAGATGTCCTGGCTTCCAGGTACATCTTCCAGTCTAGCCTTAAGAATTTGGTTTCATATGCTAAGTTCATGGAAAATTAACCCTATCTATAAGTAAAAAGCCAAAAGTTCTGAGGAACCCAGATGACCCATATAGTTGATAAGGGAAAATATACCATGTTTTCATCGTCATAAACAGGAAACAGATTTGATTCATCTGGAAAGAGGCAGGGGACTGAGCTGACAGGGACAGTGTTGGGAAGGGTACAATGTTCAAGGAACTCATGGTTCACAAACCTTTGGGATCTTCAGATAACGCAGGTTCATATTTGGATAAAAAAGTACTTTCCATTTTATTGCAGTTGATGTCAACACAGTAACAAGTACAGGAAAATATAGCCTTTTGTCAACTCAAAAACTTCACCTGTCTGTGGCATTACAAGGCAGAATCCTGGAAGGGACAAGAACTACAGCTTCATGACACCCCTGAGCAGCAGAGGCCACTGCAAGGCACTGTCCATCAAGTTCCACAGAGAGGATAAGTAGAAACATACCAAGCTACCGTGGAAGAGTATGAGATGCTGTTATGGTTTATGTCTAGTTGTCCCCGCAAAGCCTCATGCAGTCATAGGGCGTGGCTTCTATAGATTGAGACTTGATTCATGATCCCTGGGATTATGTTTTAGTACTGACGGGCGGTCTGAGTTAGGCTGAGATTATGGGTGTGGTCTAGGGCAGCTATCCTAAGGCGGAGACCCTGAATGTAATATAAAGAGTGACACGGAGACAGACTTGATCTGTAGCTGTTGCTCTCTGCTGCCCTGATTAGTTGGCTGCCTCTGCCACCATTTTGTTGCTGTTCTGCCGCCATGAACTGGATGCTCTCTGCTCTGTTCCGCTTAGCCTTGGGCCAGCCAAATATGAACTGTAACCTCCACAAACTGTCAGCTAAATAAACCTTTCCTTCCTTTATTTTGAGTGTTGGGTATTTGTCTCAGCAACGAGTGAAAAGTAACTACGACAGATGCTATCTGAGTTCCTTTTCTTTCAGTGCTGGGACAAAATACCTGACACCCAAAATTAAGGAAGGAAAGATTTACTTACTTCACAGTCAGTGGAAGCTTTAGCCCATACTTGGCTGGCTCGCAGAGCCAAGTGGCACATGGCTGAAGGCAGCAGTCCAAGTCAGTGGCATGAGCCTCTCCCCCTTCCCTGAGCTGTATGCAGGTTACCCAGCCCCAGGCTGGTGCAACACTCACACCCATAATCCCAGCAGTGAATCAGGAATTAACCACAAACTCCAGAAGCCTGCCTTAATGATGGCATGAGGCTTTGGGGGAACAACTAGACACAAACCATAACAGATAAAAATTATACATCCACAGAAATTCCTAGCGAGTCATAAATCATGAAGTTTCAGAGAAGACAGCAGCAAAGGTCTGTTTTAATTCAAGTCAGCAAAATATTCACATTAATTTTATATGAGTACTTTTCACAAAAATGTGTAATCTGGGGCAATATATATACAGACTACGGACTCATTTCACATTGTGTCTGTTCTATGACCCAAAGTTTAAACTCATTCATATCACACAACTGGTAGCAAATCCCAGTGGGATAGGCCTGTCTTGAAATAAACCATTTAACATTTTTAAAATTATTGCCTGAGAACTGAGCAAATTCCTGTAGCTACAGAAGAGAAAAACATTCTTTCCGAGTGAGCTTAGGAAAAGGACCCCAGCAATGCTTATACAGAAAAATAATTTGTGAATATATGAAGAAAGAGACAAACATGAAGACCTATAGAAGAAACAGATGCCACAACCAATAATAACTACCAGTTCTTCTTTGTCCTCTCTTTCTTATTCTGATATAAAAGTCAGTCCCACAGTTCCCCATGGCATGACATTTAGTGAGAGCAGTAATTCTCCCATTTAGTTTTACTACCTCTGAGGTAGTTATTCTTATTATCTTCATTCTACAAGTGAGGAAACAGGCTTAGAAAGGTTAAACAGCTTGTCTTGTTACTCTATTTATGTCAGTTTCTTCCTAGAAGCATAAAACTGAATATATAAGTTCTTCTGACTCATAAACCATAGAGGGACTTACAACCTACAAAATTTCCCTTACATATCAGAGAATTTTAATATATACTGACTTATGTGATGATCAAAACTCTTATCAAACTGGAGTACGTTTGATAACATTACACCACTTCACAACTTGAATCACAAAGTAAGAAGCTTTCTTACCAATTTGCAATATATTCTGCTAGGTAAAATACATACTTTAACTTGCAAAATATTTATACTAAGTATAGATATTTGTATCCTCTTGCCCATTTGTGAAACAACTCACTTCAAATTTAATTGTGTCCAATTTTTACTATTCATGCAGTGCTGTACTTGATCTTAACATTTCTTCTAAAGAATCACTTTGTGTAGGAAGTATTTGCCATCATTTTATATGATTTTCAATTGAGGCTTAAAATACATATTTCTTTCCCAAAATTCAGTAATAAAGCTTAAATACAATTCATTTAATAACTAGATGTTTTCTTGGGTAGAGCTAATGAATCAGACCCTAAAATTCTGTTTTAGTTCCTTTTCATTGCTGAGGCCAAGTACTCAACACCCAAAGTTAGAGGAGAACAAGTTTATCTTGGCTCAGTTTGGAGAGGCTGCAGGCAGCCATTGCTGACTGCTGGGTGGCAGCAGAGACTCAGCACATGGCAAGCGGAACACAGTAAAGTAGCAAGAGAGTGCAGAAACACAAGCAGCAAGCAGGGTGCTTAGCAGCCCTCTGTCTGTGCCCTGCATTTTGTCCAGGTTACCTGCCTGCTAGAACAGGTACAAGGCATTAGCTATGGCTTGTGCCTAAATGTGCCCCCAAAAGCTCAAGGGCTTGAAGGTAGGGGTGTCAGAGGAGGCTGAATCTAGAATGTGTGACGCTGTAACCAAGGTGTACAATGACTAACTTATCCCACTGATGGCTTGGCACTTGCCCGGAGCCAGATAACCTAGACAGAATACAAAAAAGGCAGAAAGAAGGAGTATCTTCATGTTGCACTATTCACTTACTTGTGTTGGCTTCTGTCTGGCATGAAATGATTCTCCTCCGTGATGCTCCTCTGCCATTCTCCCTGTCTTGGAGCCTGAGAGCTGTAACTGACACCTCCACAAACTGTGAGCCAGATGAACCTTTCCTCCCTTGCATGTCAGGTATTTTGTCTCAGCAATGAGAAAAGTAAACAAGACCCTACTCTTTGGGTAGGTAGGACTCACATTTACTCATAGAACTATGACCAAACCAATCAATGGACTAATTGAATAATCACAGAATGAATCCCAGAATCACACACTCTAGAGCTATGTACCTCTGAAAAGCCCCACCTATGTCTACAGAAGGCTTTGGGGGTACAACTAGGCCCAAGCTAGATCTGATGCTATTTACCTAAATGATTTAAATGAAGCAAAGTTCCATGGATGGACTAAAGAAAATAGCCAAACAAGAGAGCGCAAAAAAAAGAAATTACCTCTGTGACTGGTTTCGTGTCTTTTATGGACAAAAATCTTTTAGTCACACTATTACAGGTACAATTTTAATGAATATTTCTACCCAAATTCAAGCTCTCTAGTTACCTGAATATTCTTAAAAGAGCATATATAAATCTATGGCAACATAATCTTAGGCATTTCTCTTATCTAATCAGGAAACACATTTATGAATTAGATTCCTAGAATAACTGCAGGTGTAGCAAAGAGACAAATTGTTTTACTGGACAAAAGCATGTTCTAAAGTAGTTAATAAAATATTGTGTATTATGTACTGCCATAGTGTTTTCTCTAAGTCAACATTTACATCACAC
The DNA here is from genome assembly GCA_004027025.1 of Myocastor coypus. Lineage (NCBI taxonomy): Eukaryota > Metazoa > Chordata > Mammalia > Rodentia > Myocastoridae > Myocastor > Myocastor coypus. The sequence continues at coordinate 4,709 of PVJA010053652.1, forward strand.
CTAACAGATTATAGAGGTTTCTATGCTCTTTGCTCTTAGTGGAGCCATTTTTAGACTCTGCACACCCAAATGCAAAGTCACATTGGGGCTAATATAACCACAGTGAGTTGCTGAAATAATTAGGGCAGATATGACAAGGAGAATAAGAAGATAAATAAATACAGAGACAAATAAATGGATGTTGATAGACGACCGATATCGGTAGAAAACAGCATGAGATAAGATTCTTTTAAATTGGATGCTTCTATATAATTCATGCACTATTATATAAAGGATTATATAGATTATGGTTTTTACTTTTTATTTTCATCTATGTTTATTTACAGTACTACCAGTTGAACTTAGGGTCATTTCATCACTAAACTATATTCTGAGCCCATTCTGGGGTGTGTGTGTGTGTGTGTGTGTGTGTGTGTGTGTGTGTGTGTGTGTGTATCTTGTGAAATTACCCTGCCTGGGCTCAAATTTATGATCTTCTTACCTCAGTCTTCCAGAGGGCTGGAAATCTGAGCACATGCTACTATACGCAGCTAAAATTATGTGTCTTGGCTTTTGCAGTCATCCCATGGAGTCTTAAATGAATTGTGGAAGTTGATCCTTGAAACAGAATTATCCTCTAATGTGTAAAGTTCCCATGATGCAAATGTGAAAACTGCACAGAGAAAACTGTTTCTGAGTGATCATTACAATGATTCAGTGGCAAAGCAGGAAGCAGAAGACGCTGCTGCTGTCCCCGTGCAGCTTATAGTGTGCTGAGGAGAAAAAACAGAACAATGTAAGTATGCATGTATCAGGTCTGAAAGACACTTACATACAAGTAAAATCAAGTCAGGAGAAGAGCTCCTGAGTAGCTGCTGTGAGAAAGAATATATCTGAGCAGAGAGGGAAGATGGAAACCCTGCCATCCCGTGATCAGGATGCAGGGTCTTTCTGGACTAAATAAAGCACAAGCTGGCCTGCTTCTTGGAGGTATTTGCCAGACGTGTAAGAACACATGCAAGGAAATCAGCAAGTGATACCGGGCAGTGAACTGACGGTGATGCAGGAGGCGATGGATTGGAGAAATAATCTGGGAAAGAGAAATTAAATCTGTCTTTGGTATTGGGCTGTAAGTGGTGCACCGAGCCACAGGGGAACTAGAGAAGGAGGTGGAGGGATCTCTTTCAGTGGGAAAGGCAAACTGTTGTTTTGTTTTGTTTTGTTTTGTTTTGTTTTGTTTTGTTTTGTTTTGTTTTTTGTTTTTGTTTTTGGTTTTTTTGGCAGGACCGGGGTTTGAACTCATGATCTTGCACTTGCCAAGCAGGCACTTGTGCCATGGAGTTATCTCCCCGGCCCCTAAAGGAAAACTCAACTGCTGTGGAGAGACCATCAGGTCAGGATGCAACAAAAAGGGAAGCCATTAGGAAGGTGACAGTCCCTGCCTCTGTTCCAGTAATGCCTCCTTAAGTTAAAGAGTAATGTTTTGTATTATTTTAAGTAAATGGATATCACCTATACAACAATTTGCCAAAATAAATAACAATTTAGAATATTTCAAAATTTCAAAAACCTTAAGTCATGGTACAAATAAATTGTACATGGAAAACAGCACTTCAAAAAGCATTTATTCTTTCCCTTGACCAGTTTCTTTGCGCTTTACACTATCCATTGTACATTTTGGATATGGGCTGGGGGAAAGAAAAGAAGGACAAAGGGCCAAGTACACACACATAGCTAATATAATTACACTACTAATTTCTATTCATTCATTGCAAGGAATGGTTTGTACTTGTAGTGCTTGATAAGTTTTGCATGGGTCTATCTTGTACTGTAAGCAACTATTTTGAAGATAACAATATGCAATAGAATAGTCATTATTAATTTCCTATTAACTTCATTTGAAGTTCTTTATTTTTGTTTTTATCATTTTGTCCTAATCTTTAAAATAAAAAAAAAATTATTTCAATGCATGTCTTTTCCCACACTGTATTAGAAAGTAATGTCTAGAGTTCATATTCTGACATCCATGGGTACACCTGCTATAAACATCAAACCTAAAAGAGTGAGGGCTGGGGAGATAGCTCAGTAGAATAAGCTCTTGCCTGGCAAATGTGAGGACCTGAGTTCAATCCCCAGTTCCACCAAAAAAAAAAAAAAAAAAAAAAAAAAAAAACCTAAAAGAGACAAGTCAAATTATTTCTTTGTCTTGGGAATCTTCAATCTTCTATTTTCTAATGATACTGAGATTAAAAAAAAACAAAGCTCATTGTAAACTGTAATCACAGCACTATGCCACAGAACACTAAACTTATCCTCCTAGCTATATTTTTATTTCCATTGTGCAGCTCTCCTGCATCTTTCCTCCTTTTACCCATCCTAGCTATTCCCTACTTGTGAGCGATCAACTCTTGTAGTTTCCACCTGTTAGTGACAGTACACAGTATTTGCCTTTCTATGCTGGGTTTATGTCACTAAACATAATGACACTTTGAATTTCACCTCCTTTGCCACAAACGACAGGATTTCATACTTTTTATTGCTGAGTAATATTTCATTGTGCTTATACATCACATTTCTTTATCTAGTCACCTGTCAAATAAACATTACAGTTTATGTTTGTTGTAATGTCAATAAACATGACAGTTGATTCGTTTGCTTTTGCTACCACAGACAGTGCTTCAATGAAGAGCACTATTTTTTGTCATATTAATCTCATTTCCTCTAGATATAGTGTAAGCAGTAGTGGAATTATTTCCATCATATCAAAGTTCTGTTAAATAGTTTTTTGGAAGAATTCCCATACTGATTTTTGCAATTGCTGTACTAATTTATATTCCCATTGTTATGGTTCATGCATTGTGTTAATTTGAGAAGTTTAGAAGTTTCAATGACTCAGCAGGGGAACAGGGTCTTCATTTGGTAAACATTCTGAGCCTGTGCAAGAGGAGGCCACAGATATGGTGTGAGTACTGCAGAGGAAAAGAGGCCTGATCTCCACTTTTGTCCTTACAGCTTCTACCGTCTTCTGCCTAAACTTTTGCACCTATGTCATGCACCCTGCCTTGGAGCCAGAAATCTCCCCACGCTGTGAGCTAAATAAGCCTTTCTTTCCTTCATTCTGAGTGTTAGGTATTTTGTCCCAGCAAGGAGAGACAAAGAAGTAAGTCACCCATCAACCAAGCAATCTTATATATGCACCTCAAATAGAAAGAACAGAAAAGTGAATACTAGCATCATTTTGTGAAATGATGAAAAACTCCTAGCACAGTTTCAGGATGCATCCAGCGGCACTTTTCTTGCAAGGAGCACAGCAGTTACATTTCTGGAAATTTGCATGAACGTAAGGGTTGGGGTAAAAGAAAAATTCCTTGCAATGTGTTTATGTGTAGAACATAATTACAGTTGAGGAGCAGAAACAAACGTGGTTGTGGAGTAGCCCAAGTAAAGCAAGGTAGAGGCTGAGGCTAGCGTCTCGCTCTGGAGGCCGTCCTGTGGATCCAAGGGCATCCAGCGCCACTTGCCTTTCCCATAGAAGGGCTAATGCCTTCTTGCCTCTTTCTTGTTAATAAACTACCCCTCCACGCTTTGACACTGCTTCCCAAAGACACACACATTAGAATCATTAACTGGGGAGTTTCAAACATTTTGGTACCAGGGCCAAAAGAAGAGACGGTGATCAACAGTGCCTTCAACACACAAAGCTAGAATTGACAGCTTTAGCCCTGTGAGGGCAGGAAATGTGCGAGAATGAGAGGAATATATGCATATTTTCATTTGAAGTGTATTCCATATTCATTCTCTAATTTTTTTCTGACAAGAAAAGATTAAAGAATGTGGAAAGGAAGAATGAAAGCTAGAGAGCACCTTTGGATTCAGTAATTCCCACATCACTATTTTGCCTAAGACTGACTGTAGCAAAAATTATACCTAATTCCATCCCTACCCCAGCTCCAGAGTAAAAAAAGTAAGTAGGTTGATTTCATTCAAGAACAGGAAGTCTCAGTTTTCCACATGACCTTAAGAACTGATGAGTCTACCCATCACCTCCTAAGGAGAGCAGGATACCTATTGCAAACCATACGTATGCCACCTAGGAGACAAGGTCTTCTCTCCTTAGGTCAAAGGAGGTTATTAAATTCTTTTTCACTCTGTCCATCTTTCTGCCCAGAAATCAAGCCACAAGTCCATTAAAGCTAACCCCGCCCCCAAAAAAAGAACAATCAAAAAGACCAGTGCTTTCTGTATTTATTCTTCCATTCTCAGGTAGACTTTATGCTATTCTTTGAAATCGTATTTCTTAATAAAAATTTGAATAAGAAACAAAGAGAGAACTGATCTTTCTGTGTATAGAAATGGCACCAATGAAATTAATAAGAAGTTTTTAAAATTTAAAGGCCTATTATGATAACCTCCTCAAAAAAAAATGTCAGTTTTTTCTTAACAATTTGTTGAACCTTCCATATGCAGAGTACTCTAAAATTGAAATACTCTGTGACACTCCTTTTTTGCAAAAAATGCTTGAGAACAGTCTGCCTTCCTTTAGCTTTCAGTGGGTCAATTTGATTCACAAGACAATATTAATTTCAAAAGTAAGTAACTCCAAAGCTTAAAGCAATGACAATGAAAAACAGGAAAAAGTATGATATTCTACTTTGTCAAACAGAAATGTGTGACTTTGCAGTGCCTTGCGCCCCGCACTATTCCTTGACAAGCACGATCTTGAGTGGCATTAAATATTAATTTGTGTAATGCAGTAGTCATATAAAACTGAGCATAAAGCACAGCGGGGGAAATTGCATTTTCTTACTGTTAAGACTATTGTTGCAGCCTTCTGGGGCCTCATGCTGTCATCCTACTAAACAGATTGATGTTTATTTTCCCAGCACACATTGAGGGCCATCAGTAGCACCACTAACTTGTCTACTGTTACATTGCCCCCAGAAGGAGTAAATCTTGTCGGCAGCAAAAGGGTCTTTAGACTCGAGAGACTGCTTATAATCTCTTGCCATGAATTTAATCAAAATTCAGAAATGACATATGAACACTTGCTTCCAGCAAACAGTTTATGCAAAACCTAGGCCCTTCTTTGGTTTTGAGCTATAACTCATTTCATGATGTAAGGCCAGGGATAACTTCAGAGAGTTATTCTCCCTTGTTTTCACAGGTGCAGTCTGCATAAATGAATGTTTCCGTTCTCAAGTCACACCAAAGAAGGGTTCTTACCAGGTGTACCCTTTGCCTTGCCATTGTCAGTTTACTCTTTAATCTTCTTGTTCTTGTCATAAGCCATGAAAATATTACTTTGATTCTGTTTTCCTGGAGCACATACCACGCTGTTCTAATAGCGCATGTACTGTAAGCCTAATACTTAGAGTCAGTCTCTTCCCTCCTTTCATCTTTGGTTCCCCCTCTGTCCTTTTTATTGTGGGATTTGACAATCAGGTCACAATTATAAAACCAACCTTAGCCATACCTTCTGCCTTGCCAAGCCCTACGCTGGGCACTATTCTCTGGAGGCTTAGTTACTTCTCATTGAGACACAGTATTTGACACTCTTAAATTAAGAGAGGAGAAATTTGTTCTGGCTTGGTTTATGGAAGAGTCAGTTCACAGTTTGTTGGTTTCGAGGGAGGGCAACATGGCAGAGGTGCACAGTGGCAGAGAGGCAGCTCAAGGCCCTGCAGAGGGAAGCAGAGCACAACCAGAGGAGGAAGAAAGGTGTGAGCCCTTGCTGGCCACTCCTCCATGGCCCCACCTCCTGCACCAAGGCTTCACCTCCCAGTGACACATTTAGCTGTAAACTCGTCCATGGGCTCATCAGCAGGCTAACCCACCTATGGCTGCCATGCACCTATGATCCAGTCACCTCTCCAAAGCCTCACCCATGTGCTCATGAGGCTTTGGGGGCACGCATAGATGTGAACCATAACAGGAGCTTACCTTCAGGCTTCCAGCTGAGGACAATCAAATTGTCATCTGCAGATGGTGGTGAAGCTGGCCGATCCTTAGGCAATGTCTTATTTCCTACCTTCCCCTAAACACACTCCTTGCCAGATGCAGCTTTTCTTGATCTTCATGTCTGCTGTAGAAATAATCTCCAAGTACCACACTTAAAGTGTAGGACTTTGCTCAGTGACAGAATGTGTGCCTCACACACCCAAAGCCCTGAGGTACATCCTCAGTCCCACTGCCCCTCCCCAAGTCTGACAGGCATTCTTACCTCAAGTGAGGGGGAAGAATTAAAAACATGAAACAACTACTGCACCTCAGAAGCTCAAAGACAAGAGGTTATTCTGATACATCTGTATAAAAATATATGAGTGTTACATGAGTAGGAAAGAGCTTCAGAAAGTAAATTCTCAAGGTTAGCATATTAACAATGTGTACTATACTGAGTTTCAACCCCTTGTGAATTGCTTAATACCTCCTAGATTTTTAATAAATTGAAGAGGCACATTTTTTTTTTCAGCATAGCTAAATCTCTTGTTTTCAAATGACTAAAATTTCAAGTAACCAAATTTTATTTACCTAGAAAAAATAAGGTACTTTATGTTGCCTGTCATTAGTGGGTGAAATTGTAGGTGAAATCTAAATTTTCATTTAAATTTTTGCATTGATTAAAAGTGGTGCATTTTGCTTATATGCTTTGCTTTTTTCTATTTCCTTTCTTTTATTTTAAAGTGTAAAAAAAAAAGCAAAGCCAAATAGGAAAAAAACAAAAACAGAAACAGAGTAACATACAACAGTATATATGATACAGAACTTCCAAACAAAAATTAAAAAATTAACGATGGTTACTATATTATGTATTTTATTGTCAGAACTATTGTTCAGGTTAGTAGACACAGGTAGCAAGATTAGTCAAAGAGCCGGGCGTGGTGGCTCACGCCTGTAATCCCAGCACTTGGGAGGCTGAGGCAGGAGGATCGTTGTGAGTTCGAGACCAGCCTGAGCTACAAAAGTGAGCTCAAAGCCAGCCTGAACTGCACAGTGAGACCCTGTCTCAAAAAAAAAAAAAAAAAAAAAAAAAAAAAAAAAAAAAAAAAAAAAAAAAAAAAAAAAAAA